>JAULBM010000031.1:2785995-2800047 GCA_032357055.1 Geukensia granosissima | reverse complement strand
TCATCGGACCTATGAATTCGCCTCCAGCTCCGTAGGTTTCAGTGACGATGGATTCTACACCACTGAAGGCTTGACTGGCGTTGTCTACGAGTTAATTCTGGGCGTTTCACTGGTCTTTGAGCACGCAAACGAAAACTATACAGCCTGTGAACAACAGTTCTTACACTTATGCGACCAGCAATCAGCCACATACCTCTCAATTGCACTGCCGTTGAAAATGGCTGTAATCACGCTTCATGATTAAGATAACGGTCTTCTCTAGGGGTTGTTTTACGGGGTTAACCGGAACTTGGGCAGTCTTCAGTGATACTCATTTTTCGTCTAACCGTTTCAAAAAGCGTATTCAAATAACTATTAAAGGAATGACGTACGTGTAATCAGTCAAAACAATTTTGTGTAAAATTTGGAAGCATGTTTTTGAAACCTGATTTATATGTTTTATGATTTATCGATTGACACCTTACCTGTATTTTTCATAAAGGTAATGAGGGTCAATTTCATTTACATGTATTAAATGTTTACTAAAAACTGGAAAATACTTTGGTGATGCTAAACTTTTAGTGGACTGCATATGATGAAACAATTAAGGTGAATTTTGATGTACCATAGGCATGCGAAAGGACATATGGAAAACTTTATAAAGTTTAGAAATCAGAAAGTATGTTTAACAAACGATTACTTATAAAATTAGAAAAAAAGAATAAACAAATTTACTACAACAGTAAATGACAACTAGATTTATTAATTGTTTATGTAATCAGTTTATCTAATCACTGTATAATGCACAATACTCCCAAAATTTCATATAGATTGCGCTCCTTTCCCCTTTTAGGGTGAATATGGGTGCAATGTAAGTAGAACGACCGGTTTCTCCACCAGCATAAGTTCCCCTTTTAAGTGGTTTTGTTTGTTGGGTGGTTTGCATATTTTCTCAAACAACGTCTCTTTGGGAGTCGTTAAGAATTGATCCTGTGTTTGATTTCACAAATGACAATGGATATTAACATTGTCGTGACATCAATCCGTTCCTTTACTGGCTGTAACTTACTTCAGTTGGGACTATTCATCGGCTTGTCTACTAAGTAACATGACGGTTGCCACTAGTTCAGAAGGAGTTACTTATCCTTCCGGAGTACTTGATATCGCCCTAGGTTTGTAGGATCCGTGCTACACTTGCTTTAGTTATAGTAAGGTTATGCGTACTATGTTTGTCCATCGTTTCTTTTGTGTTGGACACGGTGTTGTCTGTCTTATGATTTAACGATTTCTGTCTACCAATTTAGTATTGTCGCATTCTTTTTTTATTTCTGTTTAAGAACCCTTTGTGACAACTCGTTATGAAGCACAATTTGTGATCTTTCTGAAAGGTTATCATCCGACCCTGCCCAGATTAGCTTAATCAGGCATGGTATTTATGAATAGTTTGGATTTTGATATAAGATCTCGTAGATAACTAGTATATTGGGTTTGGAGTGCGCATGTGCGAATCGAAATCCGTGTCTCATAGGACTTTTGTGGTCTTTTGTCGATTCTCTGTAAGTTCGTAGTCTTCTTGTTGACCTTATATACTGGTACTAGGGTGTGAATGGCCTGGGAGAGAAACAGTCTCTGTCAAGAGAATATCTCTAACTTCCAACAAGGTGATAGCATCAAAACGTTTGATTTTTCCACCCTGTATACTACTTTTCCACATTCAAAACTCAAAGAAAAATTAAGAACCTTTGTTCACCTCTGTTTTGTTAAAAAGATGGCAAACGCAGATTCAAATATTTTGTTCTAGGGACGGACAAATCTTTTGGTGTCACGTTCCGCTATATACATGTAGATGATGTCCTTTCACTGAATAACTCTAAATTTGGTGACCATGTTGACCTCATCTATACCATTGACCTTGAAATCAAAGATACTACAGAAACAGAAAGGTCTGCTTCTTACCTAGACTTACACCTAGAAATTGACAGTAAGGGCGGGTTAAGAACAAAGAGATGACTTTGATTTTCCAATTGTAAACTTTCCGTTCATCTCTAGCAACATTCCAGCCGCACCTCCATACGGAGTGTATACCTTATTGATACGCTACTCCAGGGCTTGTGCTTCCAATCAGGATTTTATTGATAGAGGGTTGCAGCTGACTAGAAAACTACTGAACCAAGGATTTCTCAAGGAAAGATTAGAGTCATCAATCCGGAAGTTTTTCGGTCGCCATCACGATTTGGTTGACAGGTACGAAATAACCATTACACAGATGACAATGGCTATCTTCCGACTGTCATGTATACAAATCCGCTCCTATACCGGTTGTGACTAGCATTGATTGCGACTATTAACCGGCTTCGACTACTGAGTAGCACGACAAATGGCCACTTATGGAGCAGGAGTTGCTTACCCTTCCGAAGCCCCTGAACTCACCCCAGGTTTTATTTTATTGGGGTTCATGTTACTCTCTTGCCTTAGTTCTCTGTGTTGTCCTTGTTATATTTTATTGAAGTATTGTAAAATGAATGTCATTGTATTGTTTATCCTCTGATGAAAAAGGTAGTTATTCTATCCTTCATGATTTTTCTTGCCATTCTGAATCATTCGCTTCCTCTTATTGTATGACTCTTTTGACATAACCTAAAAAATATTCCGATTACCATATTGCTCAGTCATATAAAACGCAAGAAATCGGATTAAGCAGATACTTGCATTTGATTGACCTCACCTACGATTAGATTACTTTTGGGATATTTCTATTGACAGTTGTGATAAAGTCTCACTCTGGGAGATCCTGGTTTTCTCCGCGATTAATAATAGGCAAACAAACAATAGGCCATACAAAATAAAATTAGTCATAAGAGAAACAGGTTTCACTCGTGGGGACTGTATATCGCTTTTCAACTCTTTGCCGGAGGCTGGTTTATTATTTATTTGAAATTAAATAAGTTTTGAGTTGATAACCTGCGATATACATTTCCCATTCGATGTGAAACCTATATGTGACACATCAAACGATTTTTTTAAAATTTAAAAAGCCTTTAAAATTTAAGTTTACACGCGTTCAGTCCTATGGTTGTTAATCATGTTTATTCTGGAATTTATCAATTTATAAGTATCTGTTCTATGAGGCTATTTTTTAAAATTCAGAATCGTTTAAAGGCTATTTTGTTCAAATAATGGTGGTTCTGAATATTCGAAGGCGCGTTGCAATATTTACTGCTTCGATTCTATTCATCTAATTATGAAATAAAAAAGCGATGGAAAGAAAAGGGCCACTTCACTTAAATAGGCTTTATTTACAACACCAAATTTCGAACTGCAAACAAATATAATAGGGATGATCACGCTTTTTAGCTCACCTGGCCCAAAGGGCCATGTGTGCTATTGTCATCACTTTGCGTCCGTCGTCGTCGTCGTCGTTGTCGGCGTCCGTTAACTTTTTACATTTTCATCTTCTCTGAAACCAATGAACAAATTTCAACCAAACTTGGCAGAAATGTTAGGCAGGTGGTCCTTTACTAGATTTGTGAAATTGATGCCCATCGAAAATTCAACATGGCCCCCAGTACCAATTATGTGTTCTGATTGGTTCAAATTTCAAACATCTTCTTGTCAGAAACTACTTAGTGGATATAATTGTTACTTAGCAGAAATGATTGTTAGATCGTCCTGTACTTTACTTGTGAATCATTTGCAGATCGGAAATTCAAAATGGCCGCCATGAGGAAACTTAGTTTAACATTGGACCCTATGGGAATTTCTTATTTTCATCAGAAACCAGTATTGGACTACCATTATGTTGAAAAACAAGCAGACAATTATCAAGCAATGTGTTAAATCTTTGTTCACATTAACTGGGATTCGGCAACTCTAAGCCAGGTGAGCGATTACAGGCTCCTGGGAGCCTCTGGTTGAAGTTTTTTTCAATTTAAAAAAGTAATATTGTTTAAATTTTGTCAAACTACATATGAGAAAACAAATGAATTTTTCCTTTCACCAACAGAAAACCCTGACCAAGTTATACTGGGATGAATATCCTGCCAATGACCTAATTGAATCCTTCCTTTTATAAACTGTTGATAACAAAATTATCTTGACATTAATGTGTTATAAATACAAGTTACTTTCGTTGGTAATAAATTTTTTCTGTGGAAAATTGTTAAAATTTGGACAAAATAGGCAATATACTAATTAAAACAAGAGAACTATAGTATAACAACATATTTCAACCTCAAAATTGTATGATGTCATAATCACAGTATTTTATAATTTTTTCAGAATGCAGGTAGAATCATGAGAGCATTGTTTGAGATTACTCTGAAGAAAAGTTGGCCGATAATGGCCAGTCGTTTACTGAATCTGTGTAAAACAATAGACAAAAGACTGTGGGGATTTGAGAATCCTTTAAGACAATTTCCCATTTTATCTCAAGAAATTCTCAAGAAGATTGAAGACAGGAAGTTAACAATCGACAAACTGAAAGAGATGGATCCTAAAGAAATAGGTATGATTTAAATTTTCAAAGTGTTTTTGTTAAACCTTTTATGACATCATATTCATCTTAAGGATGGTCCACAAATGAATTGACCGCCTTGGTATTGTAATTGTAAGCTTGCTCGCCTCGAGCGTGGAAGGTCATCGGTTCGATCCCTGGCCAGGTCAAACCAAAAACATTAAAACTAGTATATGCTGCTTCTCCACTAAGCATGCTGCATTTAGAAGAGAGAGCAAAGACTAGTCACTCATTAATAATATGCTTTTGTCCTGAATATGCATGAAATATTTGCGTTTTGATGTTAAACACCATTCAATCAAATGAATTGTAGTTATTATTATGGAATTGGAGAGGCACTTCTTTTGTGTTCAAGGTTATTGAAGTTCATTATTTTTTTTAAAATTTCCTTAAAGAATTATGTAAATTTATCTTTTAAATTTCATAGTTGGGTTATAAGAAATAATTTTTCCTGCATACATGTCAAAGATAAACAGTGGATTGAAGCAATTATATCATTTTCAAAAAAAGTTATAAAATAAATGTTGTTTTTTTTAATTTATATTGTTGGAAGAGCTTTTAAATGATTTGTAAAATGTATTGTTTTTCTTTTCAGGTCACATGGTACATCATGTGAGGATGGGAACTACCATAAAGAAATGTGTAAATCAGTTACCTTCCCTTGACCTTGAAGCCAGCATCCAGCCAATCACAAGGACTGTTCTCAGAGTGAGGCTGACAATTACACCAGAATTTAAATGGGATGACAAGGTATATTCATAAATTGTTTTGTGTCTATTTGAGAGCCTTGTACATGTATTCATAATTCATATTATTGATACGAATTCAATGTTTACTTCTAAAGAGATTGAATGTTGGGACAATATACTGGTAATACTTAGGCCAAAAATATTTGTTTAAGGAAACATATTGAAAAAAAAGGATTGGAAGCTCAATAAATTGTTTTCTTTTTATTCTTTCATTTTAATATACATTAGCGATGTCCAGAAATTGATCATATTTCTTTGAATCAGGTTTGGATTTATTATCATGATACACCTGGATGTTTTGTAATCATATCATTGCCTGCAAGTGCATCAAAAATATTATCAGTCAAGCTAATATTTGGTTTTTATATAGGAATTACATGTTTTTATATATACCTCATTGTTTATTGTTTTATAATTAAGTTTGAGGGCCTCAGGGAAGATAAGTTGTACTCACAGTATGTTACCATCATAAAATAATATTTTTTGTTACCACCGGTATTATTATTATTGTTGGAGCACAGTATCTGGACACACATCTAATTGCTTTTTAATTTGTAGAGTTTTTGGTAAAAAATTAAGGTAGGTTAACTAAGGCTGTGTCTGTTTTTTATATGTTTTGCGTCAGGTCAAAGTTTCCAAAACCTACCCGCCCGTCTGCAAGAAAAACACAGAAACACAAAATGAGAACAGCTTTCATTGCTGACATATTGCACTTATACAGCTTGTTTTACCTGCAAATATCTGAGGCCTTTATATCTACAGATGATCAACAATAGTGCTATGTTTTGGGGGATGTTGAGATAAATCCTCTCAATACTACAATTGCACACAAATTATTTTCCATGTTTGTTTTTGACATCAAACGGCTTAAAATGTACCCATACACGTACGCAAAACAAAGAAAAACACAACTATGGCCTAACCCTAAACAAACTATTTTTTGCTTTATTATGTATTTTCAATGTAAGAAAGTGATCTTTTCATTAAAAAGCTTTTTTAGTGAAAATAACCAAATTTGTATATGTTTATTTTTTAAGGTGCATGGAACAAGTTCTGAACCATTTTGGATCTGGGTAGAAGATCCTGACAATAATCACATTTACCATTCAGAGTATTTCCTACTCAATAAGAAACAGGTACTGTAAAAATATTTATGATTTAGAGTATTTCCTGCTCAGTAAGAAACAGGTACTATAAGAATATTTACCATTCAGAGTATTTCCTGCTCAGTAAGAAACAGGTACTGTAAAAATATTTATATATTATTAAAAAACATGCAAAAAGATGAAATATGGGGTAAATATCAAGGAGAGTGCACATTTATCTACACTAAAAATTTAACAAGTTCATGATCAAGAGACTTTAGGAGTAGATAAGGATGGATTAGAATGCCTAATATTCATCTCATCACTGAATATAACACATTTCCAGTGACAATCTACTGTCTCACACAAATTTCCAAGGCAACATTGTAAAAGTGTCTTTCTGTGCACTTCACCTACACCAATTTTTACACTGCAGTCCTCCCTAGGTTCCCAAATATCTTTTATTCATGCTGAACATGCTTACATAATATTTTCTTCGTCGTAATAATGTCCAAAGAATTTTTCTACTCCTTTTAAACAATCTTTGTCAAGTAATTTTCTCGTGAACCATCAAAAGTTTTGATCTCCCACTTCTTGCTTCCCCTCTTCCAAAACCCCTTCAAAACTTCAAGAACAGTAGACTTGTGTATATTTCAGCAATTAAGTGCAATTCATTCAACTCCTTACCATAGATACTGTGATTTCTTTTGTTTTGACATCTAAATCTTTACTTTGCTTCCAATGTTTACAAACATCCAAATAATGAACTACAGATGTAAGAGGCCATTCTAATTAGTGCCAAGTGCAATCCAGGACAAGACAGTCTTGATGATGTTATGGTATTTTGCAGGCCTCAAGTGCAGAAGGTCATGAGTTTGATCCTCAGCCATGTCAAACCAAAGACATTAACATTGATATTTGCTGCTTCTTTGCTAAGCACACAGCATTTAGGTGTAAGAGCAAAGACTGGTCGGCCCAGAGTAAGAATAATGTGTCTGGGAAAAGTGGCATGTCTTCCTACTGTTTGACTATTGTATTAGTGTGTAAGTCTAGTACAAAGCATAATTTATTCATGATCAGTCATAAATATGTTTCCATCATGAATATGCATGAAATACTTGCGACTAGATGGTAAGCAACATTCGATCAATCAATCAATCAATCAATCAAAGTAGGACATTTGTTAGTTTGGGTGGCTTTTATGGGATGACATTAAATAACAATGTCGAAAATGCCATGAAGTGATAAACTTATTGGGGACTTTTACATGAAAGGTGAGTGTAAATCTGTATCACATGCAATATCAACTCTCAACCAATGGGTTAGTGATAACTCATGTGATGTGGATATAGACATGTATTGATCTTTTTATCTTATACTTTCTTTGAAAATATACAACAGAAAATACCTATACTCTATGTCAGAGTTTGTTGGAGTGTGTTAAAAAGGTTGTGAAAGAAAAAGTGTCAACTGTATTCTTATAAAATAGTGTTTATTTTTTAGATTGAAAAAAGTGCAGTGCAAATAACTTGCAGTAATACTTTTTAGCAATCGTGATGTATTTTAAGCTGCACCGAGTTTTTAATTCTCTTTGGAGATTTTACATTATAAAATTAGCCATTTGTTTACTGAAGTGGCTCTTTGCACGCGCAAGCACGAGACTGGGAGTACACATTATCAACGCTGCGTAATAACTAAGTAATTTAATTACGATTTAATTACAAGCAAAAAGGCTTAGTGCTGGCCTAAATGAAATTTTAAAAGTAATTCTATATATTGCAAGCGTGGGTCTGAATAAAAAAATGTGCGCAATTTTTCAAGTTACTTTATCTAGGTCAAATTTCAATGCTCCCGCCAAAAACAAAGATGGCCTTACCCTAAACTTTGAATCCCTGTTGAGAAGTTCAGGGGCAGATAATAGTACATGTATGTAAAACTCTTTTGCACAGTGTAAGTTCTGGACTGTGAACCATGGGGTAATTCTTTCTTTGCTTTATAAAAAATACAAAGGCGGAAACCACATATAATTTAATAAAGCTTGAAATAAGCACAGAAAAGCTTGACATAGAATAGAAGTGTTTTCAAAATATAGTTAGAAAAACATAAACAAGATAATAAGAGATGCATTCATGCCTCCTAAAATTTTTTTGTGACTGCTTTTCATGGGGGCGGGGGGAGGGGGTACATTTTTTTATCTTTAGATAGTAAGTTACATGAATAAATACACAAAGCTGAGAAGGAAAAAAGGGAAATTAAAAACTTTCTAATGTATTTTTTATTTTTAGGTACAAATAGGAGAAGCACAGAACTTGGTATTTACTATTCCAATATTTGAACCTTTACCCACACAGTACTATGTAAAAGCCATCTCTGACAGATGGCTGGGGTCACAGTTCATGTGCCCCATATCATTCCAACATCTCATACTACCAGAGAGACATCCACCTCATACAGGTAATGTTAGGTCATAAATCATTTTAACGTTAGAACCAAACCTTATAACATAAGAAAAGATCAGGAAACTTCAGAAAATACTACATGTATTCATGTATAGTAAATAGGTTTACAGATAATTTTTTACTCAAAAACATTATATGTATTTTTAGAATCAATGAGAGATGTCACTGTTTGCTCTTAATTTAAAAAATATAAAAAGTATTTTACCACCTTTTTATTATGGTGTGGATACCTTAAGCAGTCAAAACATCATTATCTAATTCAATGACATCATGCTAAACATTCAAAACATGACTTGGATCAGTAAAAGATTGAGAGATCCTTGGAACAAATGTATAAAACATATTTTATAAGGAGAGATGAACCAAAGTATTTACGACTAAAATAGCTTAAATGTAAAGAACAGAAGCTTTACCCAATTAATGAGCAGAATGAAAATATTGCCAGAAAACTACTTTCACTGGCTTGTGACACCAACAATTACTTTTATAGTTTCACATTTATTTCTATAAGCAATTTTATGATGTTACAAATGCATATCAATAAATAGAGGTCAAATTTCTTGTCAAAACTGTTGCATGATTTTTGTTTTTGTTCATATTGAGATCTGGGATCTTTTCCACTATGTGTAAATTTTGAGTATTTTATCTTGTCCTTCTGCAGCAGATTTGGGAAAAAAGATTCAAATTTTTGGTGGAAAATAACTGTGTTTCTATAAGAACCTGCTCACCTATGATGAAAGACTAGAAATATTTGATGTCTGATTGCCTCTCATGCGCTCAATCCTCATTGAACAAGTTTTGAAAGCAAATACAAATAAAACACAAGTTCAAATAAATTACTAAATTATACTATCATTAAACTTGCCAATGTTTTTGATAAAAATTAAACTGCAATACTGTACTTTTTTCACTTGTTAACAATTGTCTTTTGTGTTTCCATTTTAGAATTGTTAGATCTTCAACCATTACCAATAACAGCATTGAATGACCCGATGTTGGAGACATTGTACAGCTTTACACACTTTAACCCCATACAGACTCAGATCTTCCATTGTTTGTATCACACAGATAAAAATGTCCTGTTAGGGGCACCCACAGGGTCTGGCAAAACTATTGCTGCAGAAATGGCTATATTTAGAGTGTTTCGGGAATACCCTAATCATAAGGTAAAGTAAATTGTACACCTGTTTGTTTATTTGTCATTGCAAGCAAGTTTTATTTAATAGGATTTCAGTGATAATTTTAAAGATTTAAAGAGACCTGAATGGCCAAAATGTCTGTAAAAGTTGTTCATTTAAATATACTTGTACAAATCACCTTATACAATCAACTATGTGGTTTAAGATCACACCTAACTTTGTACCATACAAAAAGGGTGTGTTTGACTTGCACTGAGGTTTTTCAGTTTCCTGTCCAAGTTCAGTGGTTCTCTATAAGTACTTATGCTTCCTTTGTTAATAAAACTGATTGCTTTGATATGACTGAAATATTGTTGAATGTTGTGATAAACCCAGATAACAAACCAAATAAGGATTTTCAATTTTGTTTTTTATTGAAGTTGTATATAAATTTCTATAATTTTCTATAAAAGATGACATATTTTCAGTAGATATTTCCAATATTATTTTTAATACTTTGATTTTGAATAAATGCACTTTCATTATGATATTTAAACAGCAAGTTTGTAAATGATTTGTTGCATATTTCAGGCAGTTTATATAGCACCCTTGAAGGCCTTGGTCAGAGAGAGAATGGAAGACTGGAAAGTCAGAATAGAGAAAAAACTCGGTAAAAAGTAAGTCAGTACTATAACATGTGGGAAGAGATGTTTTGTTACTTAATCATATATTTGAAGATACATACTGAGTTTCTGAATATGTGAAAGAGTTCTATTTGTCTAGCCTGTATCAGGTATCTATGGGAACATGTATTGCATACCCTTTATTGCATAGCTATCGATGATTGCACGACTCTCTGTTTTGCATGATAACTTCAATTGCAAATCTTAACCCATCTGTACAATATTTACAAATCATCTGTTGACTTTTCTGGCTGACATTTTGCATCATAAATAACATCTCAAATATTAGTCCTAGAAACAATAACTTCAAAGACTGGAGCTCTAATTATGTGTATTTTACAAACTCATAAAGTTCCAAATATGGAATGGATATCAAATCACAGAAATATTGTTGTGAACATATGATAAAAGATCAATGCATGACTATCTTTGCTTACCTGACTGACACGTGAAATTCTTTATAAACAAAAGTTTTTTATATTAAAAGTCACCAGTGTGTTATGCTGCAATAATATGCAAAATTGTTTAAAGGGGTATAATTACATGTATTCAACTTAAACTGTTTTTTTTTATTGAATTAATGTAGATGAAAACTTTTTGAAATCTGTAAAACACGCTGATGATGTTCTGTCTGTTCACACATTATGGTGAATGTTTGGATTTCTCAGCTTATGATATTATTATAGGGCTGATGTGGAAGTCTCCGGATGTCACCGGGCCGATATCGAAAGTGCCATGCAATGATCAATTTATCATATACTTCAAAATTTGATAGGTCCTGTAGGTTAATCATCTTGCATGGGTATTCTGCAGTAAACTTCAAATTGTGGCTAAAACAAAAATATGGCTGCATCATATTTGATATTTCAAAACACTTTAACAATGGTATGAAACAATTAAAATTTCATCTTACAATGGTATGAAACGATTAAAATTTCCACCATGGCAGAGGAGTCTGCATCAGATGTTTATGACAAACGCTTCTGCCATGGTGGAAATTTTAAGTTGCAGACAACTGGAGTGAGGCACAATAAGGGCAGCATGTGGGGTTCACTACAGGAGTGTGTGAGTGTGAGGGCTGACATATATCAGCCCATATATTGGCCCTAGGGCTTATATTGATTGACCATGTAAAATCCATATCAGCCATTGTATTGTTCCTGAGGGCAAAATAAACAATTTTAAATTTGATCCATATTATACATGGAAATTAGGTATTTATTACTTATAAATATGTGATTATGATTTTTAATGACTTACAGGGTGGTAGAATTGACAGGAGATGTAACACCTGACATGAAAGCAATAGCAAGTGCTGACCTGATTGTAACAACCCCAGAGAAGTGGGATGGTGTCAGTCGTAGCTGGCAAACAAGGAATTATGTCAAAGCTGTAGCTGTTCTCATTATAGATGAGATTCACCTGTTAGGTTAGTTTTATAGATTATATTTACCTGACAGGTAAGTTCCCTTGTTAGAGTTTAATTGGCAAGAACATTTAGTACTACTTTTAGCTCATCTGATTGTACATTTTTTGATTGGCTGATACATTGGAAAATATTCTCCTCTGAATCCTTTTGGCCAAATGGGTCAATATTTGACATGGAGCATCTATATCAGGTCCATTACAAAGTTTCTTTGTTTTGTCCTGATTTGACAAAATACATGGCCATCATAGAAGTTTCTCTATTCTGTTAGTATGATGAATTAAAAATCTTCTCTTCTGAAACCACATTTCCAAATGGATTTATATTTGGTGTGGAGAATTTATGGGAGGTCCTTTACAAAGTTTTTTATTTCGTCAGGTGATATTTTATTTAAATAATTTTTATATCTCCGCAAACAAAGTTTTAGTGGTATTTCACTCTGTCCATCTGTCTGTCTGTCCACATACTTTGTAACACTGTTCAATAGATTTCAATAAAACTTTACATGAATATAAGACAAAATGTAAAGATTTACACATAGGACGGTATTTATCTTGGCTCATTCCAAGGGCAGGAAATCATGGGGAGAGGTAGTATCTTTTGTGAGGTTTGCTCAGAGTAAGCAAAACTACATCAGATAGATGGAAGAAGTTAATTCAAAAAACGATTTTTGCATCTAGGAACAAACTTTGCAGTGAGGAAAAACAATGTTTCACAGACATTAGCTAAAGAATCTTGACACTTCTTACATCTCTTTAAATTTTATGTTTTGTTTTGTATTTTGAAATTTTATAAAGCTTATTTTTATTAATACAACAAATATTTTACTACATTTATGTAATAATAATTATTATTAGTAGTACATGCATTATTTTATAGGTAATGATAGAGGTCCAGTTTTGGAGGTTATTGTATCTAGGACAAATTTTATATCCTCTCACACAACCAAGCCTGTCAGAGTTGTCGGTCTATCAACAGCCCTAGCTAATGCTAAAGATTTAGCAGATTGGTTAGCTATAGGCCAGGTATAATCTTGATATATTAATTTATAAAGTAGAACTAAAATAACTTGTTTATTGTTACTTATTGTCTTATGAACAATTTTACCAGTAGCCAAATCTTTAATTTCTATATTTATTTTCATGTTTTCAGTTTACCTAGTCTTAAATATGGACATATTACTGCTCTGTTGCGACATTTTACTATTTTTTTGTCTAAAGAACAAGGGTCATTAAGCAGTGTTTTTGACTATCAATAGTCAATATATTATCAGATATGACTGTTTAAGATTTGGTTTGATGTTTTGAAAGCATATTTTGATTGCTTATATATATTGTATAACTAATATGTAATATTGTATAACTAATATGTAATAACATGGAGTCTATTGTACAAATTTGGATATTATGAAACTTATTCTTTATATATTTGTTACTTTAAATTGTTTTCAGATGGGGTTGTATAATTTCCGACCATCGGTCAGGCCTGTCCCATTAGAAGTACACATACATGGATTCCCAGGTCAACACTACTGTCCTCGCATGGCAACCATGAATAAACCAACATTTCAAGGTAAATAATGATGGATGTAGTAAAAAATGATCCTAAATGGTCAAGGGAGTTATTGCCTTCATTTGGCATCCATCGTCTGTCAATTCGCTTGTTGCCCATTGTCCTTCAGAAATGACAAAACATCTTCTTTGAAAGAGCTAAGCCAGCTGGATCCAAACTCCTGTGAAATTGAAGAAAGAAGATGGTCACCATTAATTAAAATAGAAAAGAAAGGAGTGTTTGGAATCTGAAATTATTATACCCCCCGCAAACATAGTTTGGGGGGGTATATAGGAATCACCCTGTCTGTCTGTCTTTCCGTCCGTCCGTCCGTCCGTCCATCCGTCTGTCCACATACCTTGTAAGCGCATCTCCTCCTACACCGCTCAATGGATTTCAATGAAACTTTACGTGAAGCTTAGACACCATGTGTAGATTTGCATATAGGAAGATCATTCATCGTGCTTTATTCCAAGGGCAGATAATTCA
>JAULBM010000031.1:2769398-2785895 GCA_032357055.1 Geukensia granosissima | reverse complement strand
AAAAGATCTTTTGTTCACCTTTCACATTTCAACGTGCTGCGGTCGTATTATGTGCTTGCGAAGCACCTCTGTTGTTACTGTATCTGAGTTTTTGGAAAAGTTTGCATAAAATAATATTTTTGATAATAGAGCAGATATCATTTTTGGAAAATTATTTTATAAATTCTTCATTGCAAGTAGTGGATCTTTTAAGTTAAAGTATTCATACCATTTTTGACCACATGCCCATTAAAGTAACTGCAGTAGAACTTGTTCTATGAAAATGGTGTGTTTTTTAGACATGCTAAAATATAAATTGAAAAACTCTAATTTAGAATTATAATTAGTTTAATTAAGTGATAATTTAATGAGACACCAGGAATTTTACACAACTTAAAGTATGGAACATGATGAAGAACATAAATAACAAAATGGTATTTACAGCTGAACAACATAGTATGAAAAGCAATGAAGGACATAATTTAAGATATGACATATTAACAATGAATAATATTGCACAAAATAGTGTGTCCACACTTGGCACATATCACAGATTAATCACAAGCTCTACATATCTTGTGGTGTATTTCTATAATTGCACAGGTCCTTGGGCAAAGTTTCATCATATAAACAGATGTATTTATGTCACATATGCACATTCCTGTTCTAAAATTTAGATGGAATTATCTATTGATGTTGGTATAGTTTCATTTTATATAGAACACTTCCATCTGTTGGAAATTTGTCCTTTGATAATTATTTATAATGAAGATAAATCTGTTAGAAAGATGTCTTATGTGTGTTGACTATAATTTGATCACACATTCGCTGAGAGTAAATAGACAATTCTTTGCCAAAGTGTCATTATATGAAGTTTCTTTGGTTATTGCACTTAAGATAAATTAAGGCACTTTTTACAGATTGTGCCAACAGAATGTTTGACAAATACATTGTAAACAAATGTTTATCTGCCATGTTTGTTTTTCTGGCATTTTGTCTTAATCTGTTTCTACAGTACTTTGTTTGTCTAAGAAGCCTTCCAAGTTTTCTAACTACAAAAGCCAATTTTCATTATTTTTCTTCCATTTGGAATACCTCCTGCTTCTTCTAAAACACTAATCTGCCATTTTGCTGAGATCACATTAATGTTTTATTTTGATTTGGTTTAGCACTTAATGTAAAAGCTTTAAATTGCTACACATCCATGTAATTATACAATGGTTCAGTCCGACTATGTCTAAATTCTGTACTATTTCTGTAGGCAGGGTTTTGTACTTCCATGAATCGGTTTTTGTTGTCTCGCCGTCTTCGCTCTTTAAACCATTTAACGGCTAGTAGAATAAGAAGTATGACCAAAATCAGACTAAGTGTTCCAATTACTCCTCCGACTATCTCAGCTGTGAAAGAAAAAAATTAAATATTTATTATAGGCTTAGTAATATAAAGGCTGAGTAATATATTGAAATGACTCAAGAAAGATATTTCTTAGTTTATTATGCTCAAATCTAAATGGCTAACAATTAAAGTATTTTCTGTCAATGAAAAAATTTTTGTTGAAAAGCAACAAATTTGAGATCCACTGGCACCAGGATACAGAAATTCTCAAGGTTTTAAGTACAAGTCATTGAGTTGTGTCAATATTTGTGGAATTTTCTTGGATCAGCTTCCAGTAATGGTTTAAACAAAGTACCCTGAGTATTCCACCATCTGTCCAAGTTTATTTTTAGACACAGATAGTTTGACATGTGTATTTATAAAGTTTTGTCTAATTAAATTTTCTGGTGGTATTAAGCTGTATATATGCAGGTGCAAAGATTTTTCAGTTTCATTGCATGTTTGAAAGTTTTATGCACAGCTATAGTTTATACACAGCATGGTGCACGGTAGTCTGTTTATTTGCGATTTTATTTCATCCTTTTAGCTTTACAAGGTTTACATAAAATTTGCTCAAAGTTCTACCTGAAAAAGTTACCATACTGTAAAGTTTAATGTCTCTGTAGATAACATTTATAGAGTTATTAAAAAACCAAAGGTTATAGCAAATGAAAATGGAAAACGCAACACTTATGTAAAGATATGATTTGAAACTAGGACAAGTCAACAGACATTGCAAACCCAGGTCTAGGGATACTGAGCAGAAATTATATGAATGAAAAAATGGCCATTTTCCTTGTCTTGAAAATACAATTGGCATATCTTGGAAGCCTAGAGTGCAATTTTAAGTGTAAAACCAATGTTCTGTCTGATTGTTCGGAATGATTTTTTCATGTGGTAAAACTTGGTTACTGTCAGCTTCTTGAGTCACAAACCACATCATTCAACTTCAATTTGCAGTAGATTTTGATTATTCAGGTGAGGAAAAATTGAAAATGAGATAATTTTATCTTAGATTGGCTTTATGGTGTGGTCAGGTAGATATGGTTTATAGCAGTGATGATTGATAGATAGTGTGATAATTGTGCTTGATAGAGTAAATTTTATAGTCATTGATATAAATCTATCCAGTATACTTTTCTCAATTCTTATGTATATATTAAATGTTTTACTCTAGAAAGCAAAAACAATAGTTTAAAACTTTTTGTCTTAAGCTTCCTGATCCAAAGTTCCCAATTTCTAATTTTAAACTGTTTTACTGGAAGAATGAGAAGTATAACCAAAATCGAACTTGAGTGTTTAATACATGGTTATCAAATGTATATCAAATAGGCTGCACTCCAACTAAATGAATAACAGAAGGAATTAACTGACTATCTCAACTAAAAGAATGGAAAGTTTTTGCTTGTACTAGGCTGGGCTATCTGGTCATATCGTATAAAGTAAGACTTTTATCTTGTACTAGGCTGGGCTATCTGGTCATATCATATAAAGTAAGACTTTTATCTTGAAGTTACAGAATCTTGTTTCAATACCTACCAAAAGGTAATTCTGAAGTAGGTTCTGGACTTCTATAATTAATTGGTATTGTCTGTCGGTTGGCAGGTTGTGTCTGGGGTGTCGTCTGCCATGGTATTGATGTTGTTGGCTTTTTGGTGGTTGTTGTTATTGGTGGAGTAGCTGAAAGATTAAAAATTCATTCTTTAAAGGTTGGAGTAAATATAATTTAAAAAATACTTCATTCAGAAAATATTCTGAAAAGGATTGGATAGTGTTAGAACTCACACCTATATGCTCTCCTGGACTGATAATATGTATACATAGAGAGTTATTAAATTCAAGTTTTCAAGTAGTCAAGGTGCCGTAAAAACGAACATAACAGATATGTGGCTGTACAAAAAATGTCAAAAAACATTATGAGTAAATGATGAAATCCTAAATGGTATAATTTTTTTTTTACCAATGAACATAAAATTTTTTTTTTACATACGTCTAATACATGTATCATTATAGTCGGACAGAATATTGTTGGAAGTTATTGATCATATGGTACGATGAGAAGTGACAGTGTCTTACCTTCAAAATAAAGCCAGAAGCCTTTATGGTTGTTATTACTGTCGGTATTTAGCTGTATCAAGAGTTCGTTCGATGACATGACCAATGGTTCATTTCCTCGTTTCCCACATAATGTAACACTGTGTCTGCCATCTTTAGCATACATCCAGTCAACACACCCATAACTACCGTTACTTTCGAGGTCCATATCGATAACGTGTAATTTGATGGTTTGATAGAGTTCTACCCTAATGTTTGTGATACAGTGATAATTAAAACTGTACAGTCCAGGGTAGTTTGGTGTCTTTATATAGCCTCGCTGTTCTGTTATTAATGGAGTATCACAGATATTATAGGACTCAGAAGCTGAAATAGAAAATAATAAATATTTGTTAGTTTGGACAAGCCCTATTTATATAGCTAGGTTGAAAAGTTACTAAGCATTGCAAAGGGTTACCTCTTCGGACTCAATTCTACTTTTTAAAATGAAGAAAAAATACCATTTATTTGACAGCATTTTGGTATCCAGTTCAAATTAATTTTTCATTGTTCTATGAAACATCATTGAAAAAAAAGAAAATTTTAAAGAAAACATGGATTAATATATATGTGGGTCTCTCATATGTGAGAGGCGATTGTGCATTCTTTTCTTTTATAAAACTTTTAACAATAGAATTTTTTAAACTTTGGAAGATTGTGAAAGAGGGTGGTGTTGAAATGTCTTTAGTGGGTAAAATGGCTGGATGTCTGTAAAGGTTATGTGAAAAGGACAGGTGGGCTTACTTAAAAATTTTCAAGGTAACATTGTTAAACTGATAAATTATAGTAATAAATCTCACAGGTAGTTAACACGCTCCTAAATAAATGTAAAAAAAGTCAACTTAACATGGATCTGATACTGATTTAGATTTTATCTTTTTTTTAATAGATAAATATCTGTTTATTGCCAAGTATTTAATTAATTTTACACTTTTAAATCAAACAGGATTAAACTCTGCATTCAGAAATCAATTATTTGAAAGTCATGGATGGCAAGTCAAAAATCATGGCCACTATGCCCTTATTACCATAATTTGCAACTTTTTTTTAAATTAGGTCACATTTGAATAATACCATGTTATTTAATGTTAAATCTGAAAATATTCTCTCTCCATCTGCTGTTCTATAGTAAAAAGGACATCTGCTGTTTACTATAGCAAGAGACAGATGGAGCTTTGATTGTTGTCGTCTGCTGAAAATTGGAGGGAAATAATGTGACATGGAGACTCAATTCAAACTGATAAAATTTCTTAACTCTTTTTTTAGAAAATGAAGCCACCAATAAAATTGATGCAGAAATTTTTAGATTTGAATTTTTGGTTTGTCAGCTTGATTTTAAGGTGAATGAACTTTTGTTTGTTTTGAATCTATCGGTGTGGAAATTCAGTAATTTTATTTTATGTAACATATGTAGAATATAATCCATACCATTATCCAGGATAAAATAGGTCATTAATTTCTATAAAGTTGTTAAAACCACAATGTATGCTATTAATTTTTTATGTCCTTTACAACAGACTCATTTTTACAATGAACAATTCCAATATCCCCTTTTTTGTCCACATTTTTTCAAGACAATTATGTCCTTAGATTTAAATTTTTCCCTAATATTTTTTATGTGTATTTTCAGAGTTTTGTTTTTTTTCTGTGTCTGTACTGGTGACATTTCTTTTGTGCAATACAAAAACAAGTCTAGTCCCATTGTAAGGAACTCATAATTTATACAGCAATGTTGAACTCCATTACAACAGAATGCTTTTTGAACTGGTGTTAATTATAACACTAGACAAAGTAGACTTAATGCTTAATTATCCCCAAGAGAATTTACTGGTAAATTTTTTATGTGTTTCCTGATAATTTGGAAATGCAATAATAGTTAATGTCTTGCAGTAACAGTAGAATCATTTATAATAGAAATGATAGTTTATTCTGTGGGTTTTTTGTATTGTTGAAATGATAGATTTTATTGCCCTGATTGGGGTTTTATTGTTAACATTGCACATTTACATTTTTGCCAGATTTGTTGGAAATCTAAAAGAGCTTTATATTTGTGTCAGATTGCATTGTTTTATTTTAATCAAAATTATTTTTGTTTTTATATTTAGCATTCTCAACACACAAGACAGTTTTACCAAATATAGAATTATGCAGGTTTTGTAATATTTTATAATAAAACAATTAGTTTAGTTGAAGATATGTTTCCCCAACAAATATGAAATGCCAGAATTCATTACATGTTGGGTTTGACCAAATTGTGACCAAATTTACTGATTGGTACAAAAAAAATGTAAAGTCAACACTAACCTGGAACACATTCATAATCTATTTGATAATAGCTACTGTCTCTGCTGCATTCTGGAATATACTCATTGGTTGTTGGAATGTCAATGTCACAAGATTCACGACCCACACATGTATGTAATGCGTGGTCTTCATATATACAGTCCCCTATCTGAAATCCACATTGTCCACGAGGATTATATCCATAGAAGGATTTAGTAATCCGCACCATATATCCACTGCCACATTGAATATTAAAGTTTCTTTGAGCCGGAGGAAGGCATGAATTAACAGATCTTGTTCCACCTGAAAAAAGTAATCTTACAGTTTAAGTTTGCTAAAAAATTTCAAATTGAAATATCCTTGAAATCTTATACTTGAAAACGATCATAGTTAGGGGACAGTTGAGAAAAAACTGAAGAGCTAATCAGGAGAAGTGTTAGTGGGGGTGCTTTTCTCTTGATAGATCTCATTTTCAAAACTTAAAATATTTTACAAAGACTTGTAAAGATGTATTTTTTCACGAAACACATTTAAAATGTTCTGTGTTCATGTAAAGGGTTACTTTAGATTTTACATGTTATTTCTGACTATCCCATGTCATGCTTACTGAAAAAGACTTTTCATGCATCATTCTTAGACCCCTTCAAGACCCATTTATAACTTAGGTTGAAATAACTTTAAATTCATTGGAGTCAAGAAGACTGGATTCTTCAAAAGAGCATTGTAAAACAATTGCTCAACTTATTATCAGTTGTAAAAGAGCATTCATTTTAATAATGAAGTGCCAGGGTTCTGGGAGAAAATACTGGCAGTTACAATGCTTGTGTGTTTTTGTTTTCTCAGTCATGCTGTGAAGTTATTTTATATAGAATAACTGACTTACATGATCTAACTTGTGTATTGTTTTATAGGCATGGGAAATTCTAGGTAGTTAATGAATGCCTAACAATGACATAATATATATGATATAGTCTTCTTAAATACATATAGTAATTAAGGTTAGATCATATCATGAAAAGTGTCAAATACTTTGCATTTGTCTTTTATGACTTCGCACTATCTAGTTGTAAATACAGTAAGGGGTGTATTAAGGATGTATGTACTAAATTTAACATTTTTTAACTATTTAAATATATTTATGGTAAAAGACATTAAATACCCATCAATTAATACTTTTAAGCCCACTTGCAGACCTTTACTTAACAATTAACATGATGTTAGATTCAGATATGGACATACCTCCATTCCAATGCCAAAACAAAGATATGAAAGATTATTAAAAACTATAAGGTATGCCATAATATATATTAAAAAATGTTCAAAGAATACTGCAAAATGTTTTCATCCTTACCTCTCAGCAACTGAAAATAATTTTACTACAACTGACACTTGTACACATTAAATCGTTTACAAAAATCAGCCAAAAGAAATACTTTACTTTGTCGACATGTTTCGTATTCATAAGTTTAGTTGTTTTTACCATTTATAGTTGTGGTTTGTTTCATTTAGTCTTTTATTTTTGTTTAAGAGCCACAAAGCGACATTTTTTTCACTTTGGGACTGCAAAATAAAAAAATGTTGGATGATTTTTACAATTCTTAGATGTTAACAAAAGAACTGTTTGCCCATCTGAGACCACAGTTTAGATGTAATATATATGAGTTGATAGAAATGATCAGTGCTTTGTCTGCGGAAAATTCTCATGACTTTATAAAGACACGATTTATGATCACATCGCCTGATAGTGTTCATTTCATGATAGATTTAGTAACCAGAAAGATATTAAATGGATATTGTCATTCCATACAAACAAAACATTTACTAATATTAATTATTTAAATGACTATTAAACAGTTCATAACAATAGGGTCGTGGGATTTTAAATTTTGGTGAGAAAATATTTTTGTTAGGGATAGGGCCATGTTGTGTTTTGTAATAATGATAAAATGTAAAATATTTAAGTTATGCTGTTTGATCCTTATAAAAATTTAAGTTTTATTGTGATGTTGTTCCAGTGGTATGCAGATGTTGCACTTTTTTTTACCTGAATACAGTTGATTACACCCCAGGCTTTGATTCTCAGTACAAAAATGTAGTGAAAAAGTACAATGTTTGTCCTAAGATAAAAAGTCAAATAATTTTTTCAAAATATTCATAAATTCTGAAAAAAATTAATCAGTACTCTGCATGCAGATTTTCATAAATTGCAACTTAAAATAGGCTATAAATTTAATAAAACATAAATGTTAATTTTAAGTCTCTTACCTTCAATTTGACTAATTATAAAGTTGATAAAAATCACAGTGACATAGATAAAATCCTGAAGCTCTGCCATCCTCTGTTAGTTATTCCATTACACTGTACTCTACAAATAATGAAGTACACTTTTACTATCTGTAAGTCTGCCTTATCTTTATACACAATTATAGGTTCATCTGTGTTTGTATAGACACCTGGACAGGACTTAACTACTCACCTTTTTAGTTTTAATTTTGCCAATATTTGATTGGTTCATTAACACATCAAAGGCAGAAATCATTGGTGTGTAACTTAAAAGGGCGGAGCTAAGTTATGAAGTCCTTTTCAATAGATTTAAAAACCACTTCAGTAGGGTACTCTTGGGAGGGTACTGAGATGAATAACACCTGTCTCAGGTGAGAGATATGATTAAAGTGTGCAGAACTTTCCTTTGAAGTTGTAGAATGCTGGACAGTTGGAAATAAATTAATACCTGAGTATTTACACTGGAATAAAATAGCCCCCTAGAATTTAATCTTTTAGCCACATGACCCATTCATAAGCTTTATGATTGGCAACAAAGCCCGTCACACTTGAATAAAACCTGGCGCGTGGATTGTAATTATATGATGAATGTGTCTTTTGTTAAATCACATGTTGTTGAGATTTTATCTGTACAGACTCCAAACTTTGCCAACCAATCAGAAAGGAGATTTCTATTGAACAAAAGGTCTGGCGTGTGGCGGAGATGTACCCGACACACGACTGTGGCCTTAAGGTTTATCAGTGGAAATCTGATAATGATACCAGATTTATCTCAGTGTTATCACCTGGAAGGCTAAAATAGCGGTAGTTTGAACCCAGACATCTGTCCAATTTTCTCTCTGATTGCAACAGTTGGGGTGAAATTAATGTTAAACAATTTCTTCTTGGTAAATTATTAAGATAAATTGAAAAGTGAGTGTTAAATGAGTTCATGTTAAAAATCTGAAGTTTGTTGTAGTAAAAGTCTGGCAATAAAAATTTAATGAAAAGGTAGCAATAACAAAAAAGTCTGAATTTAATTCCTAACAGCTGGTAAACCAAAACAATATAAACAAAGGAGGGAAAAAAATTAGATTGGTTAATTATGTAGATAACTTTTTATTTTCTTACATATTTGCTCAATTTAAAAAGATGTGTTTCTTTCTTTGATATTTAAATTTTTATGTAGGTAACAATTCTTTGTATTGACTTTATCAATACAAAATTCAGCTGAGTGGCCTATCTAATTTTATAGGACTATAGTCCATAAGTGGTCAGTTATCAATTATGGATGATGAATAACATTGTAACAGATATATATGACCATGAGATAATAGGACTTAGCAGGTAATATGAACATTCCAGGTGTTAACAAGGTGCTAAACAATAAATAAACAAGTGTGGCCCACTGTCATGAAGACTTAGGACTGTTTATTTTCAGGATTTAATTTATTAGGATTTTATTAGGTGTTTATTATTGCACTTTGAGTGGTAATAAGTATATACTAATGTCTGGTAAATCAAACTGGTATATTCTTGGCTCAAGTGGCCAAAGGCCATGTGAGCTTTTGTCATCACTTGGTGTCTTCCATCCTTAAACATTTACAAGTTCACCTTCAACATGAACCACTTTGCCATGTGGAATAACATGGACAGGAAACATCTCAATAATGTTAAACAACAATCAATGCCACTGCTGGCAATTTAATTTCTGTGTGGACCAATGTAGCCAGTAAGGGTCACTATTCTAAATTCTAGTTTAACTTGAAATGATTTAAATCATTAGAGGCCTGATACTTTGGAAAGTGTTGTATCATTGGTTTCATTTTCTTTGGTTTTAGGGCTGGGAAATGTTAAGCAGAAAGTAGGGGATAACACAGGTTCCTTTTACTGCTGGTGCAGGAATGCTGTAGTCAGAATAATTACATTGAAAAACTTTTTGATATTTTGCCCCAAATTGAACATACCAGTCCTGATTTGTAAGATATAGGACAAATGTCAAGGATCTACATAAATCTCTTAAACAGTCTCAAAATCTGGAGGATACAAGGATGGTTTAGCATCAATTCTTGTTTGCCACCTAATCCCTGTTAGTTCCCTAATGACCCTCATAATTACTGATATATGTGATAAACAGATATGATAAATGTATCAATTATTGTGTTATATTGATACTAATATTATTTTTATCTCCTTCCTGCCTGATTATCACCTGTTAATGAGAACATACACATTTTTATAGATATTGTAGGTAATGATAATTAAATCAGGAACTTTATTGTTGTTTAGTCATCAGTTGGGCCATTGTCGACAACTTATTGATATGGGGGGTTTTACAGAAAAATAGGTTTTATTAAGAGGGGAAGAGATACACTGATAAGTTGTCATATCAACCCTCAACCAGTATTATTCCATCAGCTTAAACTCTTAGGATAATATTGGTGTCTCAGGGTTGAAACTGGATGTAATATGGAAAGAGCCATGTTATTTTCTTTTTGCACTAATCTACAAAAAGTGTTTACTGTTTCTGACAGCTAATTAAAAATCTAAATGCAATTTATACAAAATATAACATAATAGCTCTATTAAAATATGGTATCATTAAAGCACACCAAGAGATATTTTGTTTTAAAAATGCAATAAATCCATGTGCAATTCTGGACTTTATAATTAAGTTGTATTATTTAAAATGTAAAACAAAACTTATTGAATGAGTTGAGAAATACATTCTCTACAGAAGCATCCCCATCAAGGCAGGGAAAATCATGTCATAAATTTTTGGTTTTGGATGACCTTGTGAAATTTTCTGCATATTCCACTAGCCAGTGAGTACTTCCAATGCGAACACTGAGAATTATTCAAGTTATGGAATGTCTTAAATATATGTCTTCTCAGGAAAAAATTACCAGCTGTTAATTACCAACACGATTGTCAACATTAAAATGATAAAATTTCATATAATGTGCCAACAATACCTAGATACGGACAGATTTAAGCAATTTGATTTGGGTTTTGTCTGTCAAGTCTCTTCATTACATGGAAAAATAAATATTAATAGAGAGGTACAGGTCTTTGGTTATTTCTTGGACTGTTACAATCAAAATAATATCATAATACTTTTTGTTATAATTCCTCAATATCATCACCACATTTTTAATTTTTAAATTAAAAAAAATCAAGTTAATTTCGAATCTTTGAAAACATTATTGATGTAAGATCTTAATTGAAATTTTAAATTTAATCTTGAGTATAACTGAATCATTGAACAAACAATATTATCTAACAAAGGGCCATGTGCTGTTGTGTACACAGGAGCCTCAGGTAGGACATATGTTTGATAAAGTCGTTAACACCTGCCTTAAAACAATACATTGTTTTATTGTCCAATCATATGGTCTACTGAGGTAAAAAAAAAACATTTTGTAGACAACGGTCAAAAAACGAGTTTTTTTTAAAGTATATACGTATTGGAAATGAATATTTATATTTTTGGTAACCTTTTATAACATTTGTGTCTTTCTTAATAAATAATTTGATAAACATTTTAAAACAAACCAAATTTTATTGATATAAATAGAAATAGGATTATTATATTTATGTATAAACCCTTTGAAGTAAGAGTCAGATTGGCATTTTTTATTGATACAGTAATTAAAATGAAATAATTAGCATTTACAGAAGTGGGGTTTAAAATGTTTTCTATAAATAAATGGTGGTGCAGACTTTGTATTAGGTGGACAGATGGAGAGTAATGAGTTATACTAATAGAATATCCAGAGAATGACCAATTGTTGAACTCTTGTCCAGTGGTTGGAGTGGACATCACTCACAAAATACTTCAGTATGATCTCAAGAGTACAATCAAAGGTCACAAGTATCTGTCAAATGATGGTTAAAATGGAATCAATCTTAGAGAAACAAGGAACCCCAAAGGTCACTGTTTTGGTCTTTAAAATAGAACAGTGATTGGAATATATAATGTTTATTCATTTCTTTTTATTAAGTGTAATATGTCTTGTACTGTGTGTGCCATAAAACAACACAGCAAGCATTGATATCCCCAAGGAGGTTATATTGAGATTATATCCTTGGTATCCTCTTTGAAACCCCTCCTTTGGTGATTTACTTGATATGCATATGAAAATAAAAGACAAATTGATCAGTGACTGGTTCATTGCAGTTCAATGCATGAACAAACTTTATGATAAAAGAAACAGTTTTATTGATGAAATATGGACAAGTGGCACTATAATGTATAAAGAACATCAAAGAAAAATTATCAATTGAGAACATTTAAAAAATTCTATTCTTCAGTTAGGTATTATAATTCCATAAACAAAATTGAAGCAGTTTGTGGAGGTCAATATTTTCAAAGGCAGTTTAAAATTTCAGCTTTTTTACCTTGAATCAGAGATTTTCTGAAGTGTCAATTGTGGGACCATAAATACTAAATGGAATGTATCATAATTTCCCCCTGCCATATTGATCAATCTAATGGCATCATAATTCCCCCTTCCATATTGATCAAACTAATGACATCAGAACCTAAGATACCCAGTATAAAAAAATAGAAATATCATTGACTTCACCATTGTATCATTTAAAAAATTGCATGTCTTAACACAAAATTTTTATTTCCTATCTGTGTCAAGGAAATGAACGTCTTATTACATGATATGTTCCTAGTACAAATGTGTAAAGAGTATCAATAATTCAAAGTAGCAATAAAACACAAGTTTAAATTCAATTTCAAGGAGTAATTTTTATGGATATTAAATTAACAAAACTCAAGCTACAAGGAAGTTAAATTCATTTTCCTTCTTTAATTGGAATCCATTATTAGTTTAGAAAATCAAGTGAAAAGTAATGAAATTGGGTGGTCATTTAGGGTTCCCAACAAATTTAGATCTTTTACAAGTGTACATCAAATTGCTCCTCAATAATTCCAGATTTTGCTCATTTTCAGATCATTCTTGCAAAAATCAGCAGAAAGATTAAAAAAATTAAAATTAAAAATAAAATTAGCCACTGGATAAATTAAAATATATTTTTGATCCGAAATTTGAACTTTTGCCTGTGGTAGGAAACTTTATCAAGCAATCATTAGAATTGCGAAAATAGGGTCCACATTGGTCAAAAGTTTTTACTTGTAAACTGTTACAATATTTGATGTACTTTGTCATGATATTTGTGTACATTTTGTACTTTATGTCATTGTCTATGTTTTGTATGTTTAAATTTGCTTGACCCTCTTGGGTGTATTTTTGCAAATAAAGAATTGTCAAATTAAAAGAAATTAGAAGTAAATTTCTGCTTAAAGCTTATATGTTAGAAGTAAATTTCTGCTTAATGCTTATATGTGTGTCTATCAGTTGTGAATTTTTGTATCATGTAAAAGGAGTATGTGCATTAACAGTTGTATTTAGTCCCAAAAATCAAAGTTTTTCAGATCAATTTGAAATAAAGTAAAAATAGTCAGTAAAACATCCCAAAAGTCAAAGTTAATGACATCTTTTTATATAAATGTTGTTTGATTTTGGAAAACAAGGTTGTCAAACATTGGTAAAATCTAGCTTATAAGTAAATTACTGTCAAAAATGTCTATATCAGAGACATTTTGGTTGGAATATACCATAATATAAAAAAGAGCATGCCTTTACCAACCCAAATTTCCTTCATAATGTGGTCATTTAAAAGATTGAAATCAAAACACAAAAAAGATGGATGCACTGTGGGCTCATAGTTTACAGAGCCCAAAAATGACTATTAACAATTTTGATGAATTTGCTCTAATCTGGATAAACTTGAAAAAAAAAAAAACATCTACATGAAGGAATAATGAAAAATTCTTTTTAATATTGTTTTTCAAACATCTGAATTTTAATATGAGGTGTTTGGCAATTTTCTATTTTTAACCAATATGGAGGCTAAATAACACATGCTCCTCTGTGATAATTTGGTTATATCCATCAGTGTTCCATAGTTGAACACAGTTTTATATAAAATGCATTATTTGCAGTTTCAACTTGTGCTGACTTAAGTTTAAATTCTACTGTCATTTGGTGGGTGGTTGTCTCATGCCTGTTTTTTATTTTAATACAGATTCTTTTCAAATTATACACAAACTAGGATGAGACAAATATAAGAAAAAGTGAAAACTTGTTACAAATATGTTGGGTGAATAAGATTTTAAACTCAGAACTTTGAAATAAAATGTTTGTTATTGCAGAGGAAATCTTGCATAACCTGTTTGAAAAAAATATATACAGATGATGCAATAGTCATGTCAGAATTAGATTTTCCTTGATTTATTTGCTGTTGTGAGGTCTGATTTAATTATAAATTTTCCCATAGTATTAAATATTCATTGAAACATCTAGGGGGCTATTTTACAACATAAATTTTATAACTAGCTAATTCTGTATTGTTTCATCTTTATTGAATGAATGCCTAATTGCAGATTTTGACACAGGGTACACGTGTAGTACGTCGCCCACAAATACAGAACATTGGGAGTTCGGTTACTTTATTAAACCTAAACATGGCAGTGAGCCCTGCCTATTTATTAAATTTAAATACTTTATGTTATTTAGATGCAATATAAATATTGTGGGAAAATATTTTATTGTTTTGATAATAACAATTAGTTCCTAATCTGTCGATCACCAACACACAATGCCAAAATCGTCTTTGTGATGTGTAAAACAATGCTGTAGATAACAATAGATGACGGGTTTTCTACAACAATGGATTACAAACATTATCCCTACTGAACAAAACAGATCAGAATTTCTCCCTGATATTATCAGATTATGAATTAATTGTTTACTAGATAATTAATACGATTAAAATTTTTATGATCAAATTTTGTGACGGCTTGTTATATCATATTGCTTGAGTACATTTTATGTGTGTTGCTCTGTATTGTTTTGGGAACCATTGTCTTCTGTTTCTCTGCTTTTGGCCATTGTCTTGTCTGTCTTCTGACTTAGAGATTTTGTCTCCTCATAGATAATTATGCTATATAGAATGTTTTGTGAACACCATAGTTTGTGTTCCATATGTCCACTGTTGGCCATGGTCTTGTCTGTCTTCTGACTTACAAATTTTGTCTCTTCATAGATAGTTATAGAAAAAAGGAAGGATATGGTGTAAATATTCATGACACAAAAATCTCATATGTACAAGTAAATTCCAAGCAAAGGAACAGCGCTTTCATTGCTGTTCTTCATCTCAAAGTCACAGTGATGCCTTCAACACCTCATTGCAAGTTCAAGACGTCCCTAGCACCGGTTTGAGCGGAATTCTTTGCTAGATGTCGACGATAGAATGCTAGCCAATCAAATAAGCTGTTACAAAAGTAATGCATATAATGTACTGTTTCATTTGGACAACTATTTACAAGTTCTTCTTTCCATCGATATACTTAATTGAATCTAAGTCGTCTAGATTGACAGCCGGTCATTTGTATGCAGGACAGCATTTTGTAGAGGACCATTCCAGCCAAAGTTTTAATGCTTTTGACCAGACAAGAAGGGTTTATAAAGAAAGATCTATGTTAAACTGTATTTATCGTATATGTAAAACTTTGATTGGCATTGACAGCTATCTTAACCACCAAAGGACCATTCCACTTAAATTTGGACAAAGTTGATCGGCGGGTTCATGTGAGGTTTTGGCAAATTGTGGCTGTGGACGACGGGCGCACAGTGATGACAACATCATATATTTTGATCAAGTCAGATAAAAGAGCAAGTTGTGAAACAATGTCTAAAGTCTTGAAAAGTTGATCTGGTACGAGCTATCGTATTTATGAATACACACATTCATTTCTGAAATCAAAGATAAGTATTCAAATTACCACAGCCGTGACTTATCTGCAAACTTCTGTTATGTCGTACTTGGTTATTTAAGAGACCCCCGTCTACCAAACTGTACCAGACTGACTCAACATAATACATTTAAAGTTTACAAGGAACATTTTAGTGCTTTCGAAATAAAATAATAAAATGTTAAATTTATAACAATTTTGCCACTTAAAAGTAGTAATCCTCAATATTTGACATGTGGAACTCTCCAGATTGCCATTAAACAACCCACCGGGTAGTCACATAAACAGTAAAAAACGTTTAAAAACTAAATTGGATTGTGCGATAAACCGACAAATCAGCCTTAATGAGCTTTAGTATTACAGAATCTCCATTCAAGAAAAACGTTCCATTGAATCCTATTTTATGTGATTTTATTCGTGAGCATTTTGCATCTTTTTAAATTTATACCAAAATAAATTTTACAGTCACTGGTGGAAGCAAACATATCGATCATACTCGCCAATAGACCAAAATCAATGGCTAGAATAGATAGAAATTTGCTGATTTTTTTTACATTCTAAAACACAGGAAATACGGAAAAGTCTGCACTTTGTAGTTGTCCTTGCCGTCGGATTTGACTTCCCATTTCGATTTGTTTGGATTTGAGTGCTTCTTTTGCTATGTTTAGATCTTG
>JAULBM010000031.1:2749972-2769298 GCA_032357055.1 Geukensia granosissima | reverse complement strand
AAGTTAAAATTCTACTGTCACTTGGTGGGTGGCTGTCTCATGGACAATCATGCCACATCTCCTATTTTTATACATATGTGTGCTGCATTTTATTACATATACATGTAAAAAAAAAACACTGAATCTTGTCTCCTTATTTAAGTTCTGCAATTTTATTTTTTTGTACAATATATTTTAAAATGAATATTTGATTCAGCCAAAGGTCAACAGAGTTTGAAAATGAAACAAAGAAATAATACATGCATTTAAATCTAAGATCATTTTAAGCAAGGAATTTCTACAGGTGGACCGTGCAATATTAAACAAGGCAATATCTTAATAATCAGAAAGAGCATATTTATTGTGCATGCATCTAAATGTATTTTTAAAATGTACAAAAACTCTGGAATATAATTTGGAAATAATGAATATTTTATTACATACTTTTCAACAATATGATTAGTTTTGCATATGTATTATAAGTATAAATACAAGAACTGTTGCAGCCCATAGGCTGATCCATCTTTATCATGGGCATCTTGTGCAACCCAGGCTGATAACCCTTTATCAAGTATGTCATGTGTGCCTTATTATTTAACTTTGCTTCCTGTCTCTGATATGACAGCACATTATACTGTTTGCATTAAAACTTTGTTATTTTATTCTTGCTCTAACATAACCACTTATGTCATGCAGAATAAGAATGTGAACAAATTAAAACAAATATTGCAATATTTCCAGAAAATCCTCGTCTTGTTTGCAAATTTGTTCAGTACATTGTAACCTACAATTACTGTGTCAGCCTTAATAATACTGAAATTATGTACTAAACAGTAAAAAACATGGTCATTTCCATATCAGCCTAGTTAATACCTCAACCCATATAAGAACACAACTAGCATCTATGGCTGATATGGAGGTCTGATATGATATGATAACTGGGAGGGATATGGAAAACGCCCTGTTTTAATCTGTGTATATTACATTAGAAATTAGAAAAATATATCAACAAGGATGAAAATCTTTTAATTAGAACTAATTAGTTCTGGCATAAACTCAATGTATTATGCTTAGGTATGTATCCTGTAAGAAAAATAGTCTTTTTAAATACAAAACCTCTAAAAGAAATAAAAAATAAAAAAATGAAATACTTTATTAGGCGTAATTGTACCTGTGAATAATAAAAAAAATTATAAATTCCAAATTTATTTGTACAAGCACACTTAGTATAAAGAGTGATTGTCCTGAAAAGACAATGTAACGTTAGAGAAAATTCACATATTAGCTTACAGCACAGTGAAAAACTCCACACAAATGTGTCAACCAAGAAATATACCTGGCCAGGCAAATTTCTGGAGTTGTCTCCCCTTCTATGTAAGGGAGGTTTTGAAAATACAGTGTCATCTTTGGTCTTTTTGTATAGAGATGGTTTAGAGAAGACAGAAGCTGAGTTTTCCTCTTTGTTCCTTTGATATGGGGGTGGTTTAGAGAAAATGGATGATGATTCTGAGTAATTTTCCTTTTTCTGCAGAAAAAATAGAACTAAAAGTCACCAGAGGTACATTAGCATCTGTAAAATTTTAAAATCTATGAACAAAAACAGAATATTCAAACAAAGGAAAAGTTAGTAAGTGGACAATTAGTGACACCAGGATTCCTAACTGATGTAAATTTTTAATAACCAGATTAAATATACAGAAGCACGCTTTACAAAAAGATTGTTGAAGTTACTTAGCATAAATACAGAAAAAAGAGTTAATTCTATTGAAAACTTCTTTCAAGCCAGATTTGCATTATCACTTATTGTTTAATACATGTACAGATAAAATTATAAAAAATATTATTTTAACAGAGAATCAACCAAAATAAAGAAAAACAAGACAGCACATGAAATAAAACGAGGAGCACTGCAATCCAGTCTGTACCTTGTCATAGGAGAGTTGGTATGGGTTTTGTTCTCTCTGTTTACTACCAGTAAACATCAAGGGTTTTGAGAATACACCTTGTTCTGCATTTCTTGTTTTCTATCAAAAATATTACATCATGAGCTTCTGATAGTTATTTACAATGTTAATTAAAAAGGTATGACAATAAGAGTTTTTTAAAATTGTTGTCCAAAAAAATTGAGTCAAATGAAAGGAAAGGACAAGATGGAAATATTTTAAGACCATACATAAACAATTTGATATGAAATGATGAAATGTCTAAACATTTTTCAAATTATAAGGATATTTTGACCAAGTTGACAGATGCAAATATCATTAACAAGGATATTATTTAAAAAATTATGTGTAAAATTTTTGTTATCCTATTTTTACTGCTTCGCTATGTTCATATTAATTCACTATCTGTTAAATATATTTCTTTGAACTGACCTATATAGAAATAAGACCATGAGTCCTGTAGTGATTCAGTATTGGTTCTTATAGGCACTAATCGTTGTCAGTAAGAAATGATTAACAAAAGTTTGTTATGGGTCCATCCAAGGACCATTTCAAAAATGAAAATTCAGACAAGAAGTGAATTAAAGTGGATTTTCAATAGTAAAATTTGGATGAGGCAGACATCATGGTTGGTTGGTGGATATACCAGAAATTTTGGTAGGAGGCCATCTAAGAACGTTTGTTTCATATTTTTGCTTCACAGTTTGAGAAAAAAAAATTTCCTACAAAGTCTCATGTTAAACATAGTTTGGCTGTGGCAGCCATCTTGATTGGTTGGTGGGATGTGGCAAAAATAATGACAGGGACCATTTAACGACTGTTCCACCAAAGTTAGTGTCCAATTGTTTTCTCAGTATCAGACAAGAAGATTTTTAGGAGAATTTCTTAATTAAGTTTAGCTTTTGCAGCTATTTTTTCAGTGAAAATGCCAGATATAATTCTGAGAGGGAATCACCAAGAGACCATTATTTTAAAGTTTACTTCCAACTAACTCACCAGTTTCTTTAGAGAAGATTTTTAAAGAATTAGTTGATTTTGTTTTTCTATATTGAGTTTAATAATGGTGGCCATTAGTTGGACATAATATTGGTAGAAGATGACCCAAGGAAAATTCCACCACAGACCAGCAGTTTCTGAGGAGAAAATTGGTAAGTAAATGCAGACAAATTTTCAATAGACGCAAAGTGAAAGCAATAGAAAAAAAGGACTAATATAAAATGCATATTGCATTTGAAAAATAGAAAACAGCATGCAACATGGTGAATACAATGGGAGGAAACAACAGTGAACAAACATGTGTACCTCTTCGTAATCATGGGATGCAGAATTTTCTCTTGTTCTGTCATTGCTATAGTTTTTGCTATTGTAATCTTGCTCTCTGTGATCAAAGCTGTCATTTTTAGAAGCTCTAAAGGTAAGATTTTCCTGTTTTTTAGGTGAAACAGAATTTTTGCCTGGAGACTGGAAAGCTTTCTTGGGTCCATCACCTCTCTACAGTGCAAGATATAAAACTAACTAAGCTAATGTGGTTATACTAAAAGCTACACATAACGCCACCCTGAACATGAAGTATTCCTAGAATTAACACTTTATGATACTAGTGTAACTAATCTCTGAGATTAAAATTTACTGTTAATCACAAAATTACATTGCTTTCATTGTCATAAAAAAGGGACACCATTCAGTATTAAGATCTTATGCTGACATTGGGACACCATTCAGTATTAAGATCTTATGCTGACATTTGAGGTTGTTTGTAGATTTTGCTTTTTGTACTGCTGACCCTAAGTCAATCATACCCATACCTGTAATTTCTATATTTCACATTAAAACTTTAAGAATGGATACTTGACATGAAAAAACATTTAACAAATAACCTTGTGTATGCAAACCATATGCAGTTTGTACCAAAACATACATGTATAATTAAGTAGTGAAACATGAAAAGCTGGTGTCAGAACATTGCATTAACCCTCCGTGTCATCCAATTACATCAATCCCTGACCATTTCACAACAATAAAGTCAACCAACCTCTTTTACTCTCAAATACATCTGAAAACAATCATAGTTGGTCAAGAGCCTAAATTCCTAAAAATCTACTATAAAAAAGTCTCGTTTTTTTAGGAATACAATATCTAGCTTCTAGTTCATCATTTAAAAAAACAAAAATTTTTCAATTAAAATTCACACCTTATCAGGGACATCCCACTTTGTGACATAAGTAAAGTTTAAAATCTTTTTCTACTTTAAAAAAAAAAAGATTATGACATTATAAACATTAAAATTCTCTCCCTTTGGTCATTATTTCTCTAATATGTATGTCCCACAATAAGAAGATGCAAACCAGTGGTGTTTCTATTACAGTATACCTGCAACTGACTTTATTTATTAAATCTATGACTTTCAGATTTATCTGTTTGTATTTGATCCAGGAGGACATTTGCTCTCGTTGAGTATTTAATTTACGAAAATTGTATTTCCCATGTGGGTTGTTATTATCATATTTGCGTTAGATAATACACAGTTTAGTTTTCGGACCAAGGAAAAAGTCTGGTTTGCATATATAATACACAAATAGATGGCCATAATCGTACAAGCTTCAGTACTTTGTATTTAGCAGTAAAAGAATCTTTATTGAAAAATAAGCCTAGGTCCTTAATATTGAAGAATTTGAAGAAAACAATGACAAATTTAGGAATTGGAAGAGGTACTGGGGTAAAAATATCATCAAGAGATAAGAACAGATCATCAAACTTGTGTTGAACTTATCTGTATTTTTCAACATTCAAGCAAAGAGAAACTGTTTTTTTTATTAGTTAAGATTTACTTTAAGACAAGGTGACAATTAATCAGCTGCCTTTTTCCACTAAGAATTTACTTAAAAGATTGTGGATTTTTTTTTACAATTGTCACTTAAGATCATTTGATGTTTTGAAGCATCATAGACAAAGCAAACTGAAAAAATATGTCACTCAAACAACTGAAATAACTGTATCTAAAATTCTTTTATAAAAGCCAATGTTTTCCCCAAAAAACCTGAAACATGGCATATAAATTCCAGTCCACCATATTTTCTCTAAGATTCTACTGAACTATACGTATTTAATTATAAGCAGACGCCATGCTTTGGATGGCTTGTAATTTATCTTGTGGAAATCACTGTTCTGAAACTAAATGAAATTTAGAATCACCTTTTTACTAATTATTACACATTTTTTTAGGAATACAAAACAAGCTGTATAATTACCTCTCTTTGCATACGTTCTTCATCTTTACGTTTATCTTCAAACATTTTCATTTTCTCCCTTGGCGTTAACTCATGTAATGAAGGATGACGTCTTCGATGATTTAACGGTGGTGTTCTATTAGGTGTGCCACTGTAGGAGGCTGGTAATTTTTTCCCTTTACGTAAACTGTAAATATTTGCTAGTTCCACGGCTTTCACTTTTTCCTACAAAAATTATGTATTGATTTATAACCATACAAAACCTACTGCTACTAAAGTTAAACTTTATTGTATATTTTTTTAATGCTTTAACCTGACAAAATTTGTTGTAATTTAAGTTCATATTGGTTCATCAATTCAATTAAGGTAGAATGAAACAGATGCAGGCTTGGAACTCAGGTACATATAATTGCCATTTTTGGGTAATTGGACTTTTTCAGAAAAAATGAAAAATGGGGGGTTTTGGAAGCACTTTCTATCAATAATACTTGGGTAATGGGGTACAAAAAACAGCATTAACAGCACCTTTTAATAATTTATCAAAATTGTATGGATGGCAAATCTTAAAAAATGGTATCTTCCATCCATTTCATAACTTTATTTCTTGAATAGCTGTAAAGTATAATACCAAACTTTTTTTATTCTGTCATATGGTCTCATCAAGGCAGCCAGCTTGGTTTTGTTTTGTACTTTGTTGTTAGCAATAAATATAAAATGATAAAGAAAAACTACAGTATCAAACCTTTAACTTTAACTGTAAGTCATCATTATCTGACCGTAAACTCTCCATCTGTTTCTGTAAGTCTCGATGCCTTGCAATTTCTATCCCTAGCTCATGTCGATGATTTTTGTTAAGATGATTAATATGTTTTTCTAATTCCTTGAAAAAAACAAAATTAAATTAAATGGTCAGAATTTCATAGACCAAAGATAGTTCTAACTAATACAAACATGTATTATTTGACCCTAAAAATCAAAGTTTACCAGGACTTATGAAAATAATAATTACAAACAGTCATGCAACAAGCTGTATGACCATATTAGGTTAACTACAAGAAAACAATGGCTATTAATGATATTTTTATACCAAATCCAACCGGACATGTTTGAATTGATGTTGCAACTTGAAAGTACTAGGTTTGTTATCAACTGTGTTTGAATTTTAAACTGGCTGTAAGAAACAGCAAGTATTTTTTTAAGATGGTACATCTTGTTGTCTCGTTTAATTTGTTTGTGTCTGTGTATCAACATCAAAATTTAAGTCTTAAAAGTAGGTTTTTAAAGCCCGTTTTAAATGCTGTTTGTTTTGTCACATCACTGTAGGGTGGATTATTCACAAACATATTTTGCAGTTCAACAGGTCCTTAGATCCTATATTTGAAATTTTTTAATATTTTCTTTCAACAAAGACATTGAAATGTTTTAGCATTGAGGAAGGTAAATTTGACACTGTGATTGTATTCCTACAGAGTTTGAGTAGGAGTCATTGACATTTCAAAATAGGCAAGATATTTTGGTGGTTTTTCATCTTGCCCATTCAAAAGGGAGCAGGGTTACTGGTAAGTAGCAACTGAATATTACAATATTCAAAGTAGAAAAACTCACAAAATATACCCTGTTCCTCCAAGGATTATCTGCACTTGGAATGAGCTGAGATGAATTTCCTTTCTATGTGCAAATTTACATATTGTGTCTTATGTTCATTTAAAATTTCATTGAAATCTATTGAAGGGTTTAGGAGATGTGCCTAATTTTTGGTGCAATAAATAAACAAGTAATACATTTTTTTCCAATATCAGTCAATGAATTGTGTGCAGTTCATGTCAATATTTATTTTTCATCAGACATGATATTTATAAAGTTTAAAACCATTGATGAACCTTAATGATAGCATGTTGGATTTTAAATAGACTATGGGGTTATTTAATCAAGAATAATGACATTATAAATATGGTTGGTTGCTCTAAGGTCAAAACCTCTGGAAATCTTTTGTGTATTGATCTTTTGACAGATTAATTTACAGGTGTATTTGTAGTACCTGTATAAAGTTAATTACATAAAATATACTATGTTAACTTGTTTATTTAATTACAATGTTTATATTTCTGAGCATATATACAACAGATAAGAGACATGGAACAAGAAGATGTCAGGAATGACCCGATTCCCACAGAATAATTGATTATTGATTAATGAATTAGTAATCACTTATTGATTAAAAGATATCTGACATGTCTTAAATTATTTCAGCTGATCAAACAGAAAGTCATAACAGGAGATAAGACATGTAGCACTTTTTGGCCCAATACATGTCTATCCTGATACCATAATTAAGCAAAACTAATTTTCTGGTTCTCATCAAAATGTAGTGAAAAATGAGAGATGGAGGCATTTTGAATTTTTGAAATTTTGATGGGATTTCCTTTTAAAATGAACTAAATTTTAAATTGAAAATGACACAAGGGTTATCTTTACTTAATCCTTTCTTTTCGAAAAGTGTCATTAAAAACTGTTTTGGATCCTGAAGAGAGATAAGGGTCATCCTAAGAACCAGATAATTATTTTTATGGCCTAATTTGATGTGTAGGACACTGAAAACTGTCAACAGAATTCCTGTATATATACATGAAGACATATTTGTATGTACAGTCAAACCTTAGAAAAAATGAATATCCAACGACTTATAGAAACTGATCGAGTTATAAAGAAGTATTCCAACAGTGCAAAAAATGCTTAATAGACTGAGGTACCCATAGTGTTCAGGCCATTCGAGTTTGTATTCAAACAACAAAGGTTCCAATAAATGCAATGAGTGCTGAATAGACCAAGGTACTCATGAACAACTCAAGTTAAACTGTATTAGAATACAGTCAATTCCTCTTATCTGCAAAACTCTATGTTCTTAAACCTTAACAACAAATAGTCCCTTATCCTGCTTATTCATTTAACACTCCTTAATCTGTCCACACAAAACATGAAAAAAAAACCAATTTTATAGAAATTTTACTTTTGCAAAGCTGTTTTTAAGTAAAAAAGAAATATTAATATTGTACAGTGATATATAGCCTGCTTCTGTGAGAAATATTTTCACTGTCACCAGTCCAGGGCATATCCCTTCAGCGTTGTTAGAAAAATATAACACCCATGTTTTATTGTAGAATAACTGAATGAGTTATCCTTTCTTGGATATAAACACTTTTTAAGAAAGAATTTACGATTGGAATTATTAAAAGAAAACTGGGTTCATTGGGCAAAAATACTAATGTTATGAAATAAATAAATCCAGCAGATGAGTTTCATAACCCGGCAAAAATGTCTGAACTTGAGCAGCAAACATCCTTACTTACAATTTTTGCCCACAAAATTTTTATGAAAATGATGCAAAATGAGATAAAAAATTCATGTTGTGTTCTAATGCATTAAACACTTCCCAAGAAATACAGATTCCTGCAAGAAATATATGTAGGTAATATTGCCCAACCGTAAGACAAATCAGGATTCCATATTTGAATTATATCAGTAGTTTTTTTATACCTAATTTAATTTTAAATAAAAGCAGCCATTCACCTGACATGCCTAAAGACAATGATATTCATCACACAAAACATCACATGCAGTTATTTTTACATGTTGGTGATTTCCTTTAATGTTATTCAACTTTTGAAAATGATTGGAAATTCTTGCAGTTTATATGTTTCACCAAATCCACAAATTAAAGATTCGCTACCAAAAAGTATTAAATAAATGTATATATACTTTTCCTTTTCTCTCTTTTGTTATTTTATAATGTTTGTTTGTTGTTTTTGTAACTTATATACTATGTTATCATACTTCATTCAATGATTTATTGCTGGTGTATGTATAAATATATGTTATACACATGTATCTATTTTGTGGTTAGGACCATTGTAAGTTGGAATTACTTGTGTCCAATCCTATTGTTAATATTAAGCAATAAAATAAGTTTAATCTAATCTAAACCAAATCCACAATATCATGCCCACATCCCTTGGCCTTGGCCTTATTTTATTTCTAATACTGCCAATAGTTCTGATGATTTCAGCAATATAAGCATGCTTCATATTTTCTCAATAAGTTCCTCTGGAGAAAAATGTTGCAAAGAATTGTCTAATTTGAATTTATATATATAAATCTATTAATAAATTATTTGTTGTTGTTTTCGATTTAGTACCAGCATGACCAGTGGTATCAACGATGAAAGAGTTTATTTTTTAAATATGAATAGATTCATAATATAATGTCAAAATTTTCTGTTGATATACTCTACTAACAATGATAGGCTTTGTCCTAGAATTTGTTTGGTATGGGGTTTCGATATAAAATATATATATATATATATTTAGCATAAGGAAAACAAAAATTATACTGTCTTTTGAAATTCTGTGAATGTGTCATTTAACTTACTTCTGGAAAAATGATATTCACTTCAGCCCTTGGCCTCAGTGAAAATAAATTTTTCAAAAGTCAATAAAACCACACTGAGGTTAACCACATCAAAAGGCAGTAATTGTTTGTTATTTAAAAAAATGTTGTCAAAAGATGTCATATTTCCTAGTAGAATATTTGATAGCTTTATCAACTGTGCTCTGATCAGTAAAAGACCGCATTTCTTGCACTTAGTCAATAACTTAAATTTTTCATTTGCAGTTGTATTAAAATTTTTCTGCTTTCATTCTTTCACTATATCACCCATTCTACAATGTTTGTGTTCTCTTATGTTGACCAACCTTATATACATGTACTTAAAAATACAATATTTTAAAAAATTAACCCTTTTTTTAGGAAGATACCTACCCTGACTTTGACATCCCTCTCCTCTAGATCAATCTCTGCCTGCTGTAACTTTCTCTGTAATTCCTGTCTCTCCAGAAGATTGTTGTCTTCTGCTAAGTTTTTAAATTTTTTCAGTTTTTGTTTAGTTTTATCTAATTCATCCTCTGCATCTCTGAGGTATCGATCTGTCCTCTGGTATTTCTCTTGTGTCTTTTTCAACTGTTCCCGCAAAGTTCTAACTTCATTGTTATGCCTCTGTAAGAGCTGAGGCAAGTCACTTTCTTCATTTTCAAACTTATTCAGTGCCTTTTCCTGTCGTTTCTGTGTTTTCTTCAATAACTTATTCTCCTCTTTCATTTCACTTAAAGTAATCCTATAATTCTCCAGTTCATTTTTTAATTCGTTGATTCGTAAATTTTTTGATGACAGCATTCTTTGTACAGCATTATCTACCTTTGGTTCCTGAGACTGAGTAGTTGCTCGACTTGACATTCTACCTTTCTGTCCTCTATGAGTCGGAGGTTTCCTTTTTGTTGTCACTGCAAATATAATTGAATTACATGTATATCTGTCATAGTTATTTCACAGTTTTACACATAAATGTTTCCAGCAACTTGATCAATAGTTATTATTTGAAATATGCATGTCAGGTATGTGCTTAGTACCAACATGTGATACCTTGCTTAATAATTTAACATTATTTATCATTTTTCTTCAGTGTTTAAAGTGTGGAATCAGTACATAGTACATGTACATTAGGCTTTGAAGAGGCCTCTAGATTTTGAGCTCTTTTGGCTGCTTGGTGTAATGTGATGGTCCAGGAGTCTCCTACAATTTACTTCATAACTTTGTACATAAGGAAGAAATAGTATTATACATGTATGTGATGTCAACTTTTTGTCTAGACTAAAAGGTCATCTGAAACTTTTTTTGTGCCCATCTGCCTTAAATTGGCAATAAAAAGGAATTTATGTTTCATTTTCTATTTAACAGGTCCAAGAAAAACCCCTGCGCATGTTTTCCCTTTTATTGTTTAAATGAACTGTCAAATTATATAGCATAAACTCAGGAATTAAAAAAACCATACATTAAAACATCATACCTTGAGCTACTTTACGGGTTGTTGATGTTGGTTTCTTGACACTCTCATCGTCATCATCGCTGACAAATGAATCACTGTAATCATAGTCATCGTCATCATCTTTATGTCCGTTGTAACGACTAGCCATCGTTATTGTTATGATGTACAATCAAGGAAACAGTTTAATTTCTAGCACCAGTGATGTTTGGTCTTCATAATAATAACCTTCAATAATAATGTTTATTGAAAATACTTAAGAACATAAAAATCAAGTAACATGGTCAGATTTGTTCACACTAGGCTTAACTTTATCCAGACTAACTAAACTGGATCAACTGAAGCCAATATACAGGTAACGTTTTGCATTCACACTAGCATTAGGGTTGAAACGTAGACTACAAGTTACTTTAACTACTAATTATGACGTCAGATTTTATCCTCATTTTGTGTTCAACCTACAGTAAAATCCGGATTAACATGATCTGGATTAACTTAATTTGGATTAAGTCAATCCAGATTAAAACTATAATCCCATAAAAAATAATCAAATGGAAGCCTCTGGTCAATTCTAAGTTCATTTGACTGTGTTAATTCATAGAAGATGAAACAAATTCTGATAGTGCTGTGGTAAAATGATCAATAAGGATATCGATGACACTTTGCATCATGTCTTGTTTAGCTGTAGTGGCAGAAATTTTGATATTTAGGTGATGTATGTTACTGCTTAGGACTGTATTCTCTTGTGTAAAGTTATTATTATTGCAAAGACTAAATGAAACTACATGTACAGTACAGTATGGTTAATAATAACATAAATAATTCTGACTCTGAAATTAATTCCATTGAAAAAATCATTTTACTAATTACAGGTTTGAAAATATATGGATATTTGAAGTTTGTACTTTTTAAAGAAACTATTGTTCTTTTGGATATGTCTTACAGACAATCATGCCACATTTTATATAGACCCCCTCAGTGGTGTAGAGGGTAGTGTGCTCCTCTTGAGTGTGGAAGCCTGTGGGTTCAATCTCTGGTTAGGTCAAACCAACGGCATTAAAATTGGTATTTGTATTTGCTGCTTCTCTACTAAGGGTGAAGCATTAATTAATAATAAAAAAAAAACGGCCAATAAAAATTAAAATCATGATTATTTTAGGTTTGTTTTTTAACATTCTCAATTGCACTGTTTAACACGGCTGTCTAATATAGAGGTTGAGTACAATTTAAAAAAATACAGATTTCAAAATAGTGACAGTACAAGGTACAGTCAACCTAAATCCACACACATTATACAAGTACAATGACTAGAATCTGATTTGAAATTTCATGCACATAGCAGTAAAGCCAATCACCAAAATCAAAGATTATTTCAAAATAAAAAATATCATTCTGAACACAATTTATTGCATCATATTGTGCAATTTAGTAGGGAAATTTCATTTAACTATGAGTAGACAAGACTGAACTATCTGGTTAAAAAATGTACTTGCATCCTTACATGCAAATGAAAAATAATATTCAAGTCTGAAAGGTAATAACACAATTTAAGCAAGATTATACATAACTAAAACAAGATTTTTATAAAGTGAGCTGGTTAGAGTATGCCATCAGTAATATTCATGAAGAATTACAGTCCATGGGTCAGCACCAAGGGCATGAGGTAGACAGAAAAGTGTTATGTGCGGTTGATGCCCAATTCTCAAGCATTTGATTTATGTAAGATTGTTATTCCAGAAATTCTGAAAATTATCCCTGAGTAGTTTTGACACCTTCTATATCATAAACTATATCAAGCTGATTGATTTATCGTGTAAATCCTCAATGGTGCTTTATCAAAGAGTTTAATTTTTCCTGTGATCAATGTTACTTTGGAAATTACTGACACTCATGACACTGATCTGTATTGGGATGAATTATTGAAATTCTAAAATTATGATGCATTCCTTGATGTGTCTGGTGATAAAAACCATGTGTCCAAGATGAAAATGATTTATCCTGTCTGGTTAAGGTGTGTTGCGAGGACTATATAAAATGGGAGATATGGCATAAGCAGCCATTCACCAAATGACAGACAAAATTAAACTTCTGCTGGTCCCATTAAGGTCTTCAATAATGAACCAGCTCAAATACAAAATGTGAAATATGACAATCAACATAATATATTGAAATTATGCATACTTGACAGTTACAGCTCATTTTTACTTCAAAAGTGATTGTCATGAGATGCGCATGAAAATCGCTGCAGGTTTCTTCTTGTTGTGGTTTTGTTTATGTTTAATCTCAGTGAAAATCTTCCATGAATGTCACACAATGAAGAATAAATGAGCCCTTAATCAATGATGAATGAGATGCTGAGAACCGCAGCATGAAAAAGCCATTCGGAGAACGATGGTACATTTTTTCTGCATTTGAAATGAAATTAATTCTAAGAGATAATGAATTTAAAACTTGGGAACAGTACCATGTATATTATTATCAACTCTCATTTATTTAATTTTAAAATAATTATTAAAAAAAACTTGCCAGAGACTTATCATTTAATATGAAATTAAAACAAAAAACTAGGGTTGATAACCTGAGATATATTAACAATTCCCATTTGTTATGAAGCCTACATGTATATTAAACTAATAGTTAGAAAAATCATAAATAAGCATAAAATGTTAATCAAGTATCTCTTAACATGTCAAAAGCGAATTTGGGCAACAACATCAGAATTCTGTTGAAATCTTTGAACGTGATAAAATACGACCAGTGATTTGCGAAGTATACATCAGATGTAAATGATGACAAGTGATACTCGCTTTCATCTATTAATTCTATACTTCTGCAAATGATGAATTGTAAACCATTTTAAAATGTTTACCATTTACTAACTTTGGTCTTTGACTTTGTTTTACTTGCCACTCATAACTCATAGCACTGGTTGTTCTTAAAATTACCTTCCAAACTTGAAAATTTAGAGAGTTATTTGAAACTTTCTTGTAATAATATCCATTGGCATAAATCAAGCACATGGAAAGTGAAACAATTTGACCCGGTGTGCATTTGTTTACCTGCCCAGCAACAAGCCACAACAAATGTGTGAAGAATTTGTGACGTCGTAAAAAATGGGACGGAAGTCAAATATTGATGACGTATTGTGAGAGAAATAATAACCCGGAATAATTTTATGCAAATCCATTAGAAATCTGAGCCATCCTTATATGCTGAAGCTGATTACATAATCAGTATTAGTAAAAGAAACTCTGTGTCCATTCCTTTCAAGTAATTTTTCGTCGAAATGGTGATCAAAGTTTATATATCGTCTGTTACGGGCAATTCAAAAGTAAGTTGACTTTGTTTACTTTTTTTGACAGATGAGTGCCCCACCCACTTTTTCAACTGTAAACAAAAAAACTTGTATGAAAAGCACTTCATGCGTCATTGATAAATTGCTAGAACAAACCTCCCCTTTTTATGGTAATAAAGTAGTGTAGGTTTTGCCTACTTTTACTATTTTAGTATACGATGAAAAAAAAAACCATTTCAATCAAGTAAACATATCTATAGCCTGTTAAGCTTAAAATTTCTTGAATGTCTACATAAATGCATACTTCAAGGAGATCATCTGTCAGTCAAAACAATATTTGGCTATTTCAATGGAAGACGGAAATAGGCAGTCTTCGAATTTAGACGGTAGTTCGATGCCCGAGGTGTATATACAACTCAGGTCTGTCAATTGTCCACGACTGGCACGAGTGCATGCCTGCCGGGTGTGTGAGAAAAATAAGATTTCAGGTGGATCAGTCCCCAAAATGGTTCGTCCCCACTGTTGTTTTGGCCCACTGTTGATCCGTCCCCCATAAATAAATTGAATTTATATGTTTGTTTTTTGTAATATTCAAAGATAATATTTGCTATCTTTTAATGGAAATATTTGTAATAAAGGACATTGGTTATGTTTTATTGTCTTTATGTCGATCTCATTTCCTCTTTTAAACCAATATTACTTGTAGCACAATATACATGTAATATAATAACTTGTAGTACAATATTATATAAAAATTCTGTGTGAATAAATGTCCAGTGAGTGTATATTGAGAATGCTTCATTTTCGAATATTTGGTTCTATTCAGAATCCAGAAATGTACTTTTCAGAGTTAAATGCCTTGAAACTGCAGACCGTAAGTTGTGTCTGTTTTATTGATGTAATATACAGAAACCTTTCATTATCTGATTTCAATAATTCAAGTTGAAATTTACATTTAGACATTTTGGGAATTACACTAAATTTTGGATTAAACATTCTGGGAAACTAATGTCTAATTAGGTAAAATTTACCTTTAGACATTTTGGGATTAGACATTTTGGGCTACGACCAATCAAAAAGGTAATTTCTATTAGGCCACTCCAAATTAATTAACAGTTCTTCGGATTCGCTTGCTCCGCATATTATGGGTTCAACATTTCAAAAAACTTTACTCGCTCCATTTTTTCCATTTTTAGAAATTTTCATCTTTATTCCTAAATATAAAAAAAAAATAAAACTTGCTTGCTCGCTCCTAAAAAAATACTAAAAGAAAGGAAAAAACTTTAAACTGTTGTGTTTTCAATATTTTGAAATGTTAAACAAATCATCTTACTGGAATTGAACAATAAATTATTTTCAAATACTTGTAAATAATATGTACTCTTATATAATAACATTTATTCAAGATAATTATCTATTTCAATAGTACATTAAATATAGTTATTTTTTGTGGGGAGGGATCGACTGTTATTTTTTGGGGACGAAAATACCGGGGACGAATGTGGTTTGGGGACGGATTGACTTTTTACCAAAAATAAGAGGTTGCTTTTTTCTTGTAGCCTCTCAGTAAAAGCCCAGAAATTATTTTTATCCAAGTATATGTAGAATACATTTTATTTTAATTTTTGTGCTGAATTAATGAATTTGTTTTCACTATGTACATGAACTGGTCTTATGTATGGACATATGCAACATAGAAATGAATGTTACAAAGTTAAAACCAGTCGTTATTAACTGTGATTGCATAAACATTTGAAATAATGATAAATTAGTATGTAACTTTGAATACATGTATCAATAGAAAAAACAAACATGACCACATGTGAAAAATGAGCTTTATACGAGGTAATTCAGTGTTATATTTATTTAATGTTTTTGCAGTATTTTATTCCATGTGTTGCCACGCTTTAACATGTTTAAGGGTCATTACAAGACTTTTTTCATGTAAATTGACTAAAATGCAAGCCAAATTCTAATTTTTCATTTCTCAAAGGACATTTTATCTCTCACACGTCCTTGCGCAGTACTCCTCTACAACACTCTTCTATGGTTTGTAGAAGGAACTGAACTGGGTAAAAAAACAAAAAGGTAAATGAAACAGAAGAAGAAATTTATATAAAAAGAGAATGAAGAAAAACGTCAAAGGACATTACAAGTTAGTTGAGTGCAACACAAGAATTGTCTACAATAAAGATGGAAATAAAATGCATTGTGGACAGTGCAAAGCAAGCAACGGTGAAGCTGTTAAACATAACAAGTTTAGCAATGTGCAAAATGATGCAAAAAATATTACTTTGTACTTTTTACATGTAATTTTTGCCTTCTTTGGTTGATTTGAAAAACATAAATTATAAAAATAGCAGATGTGGCATGATTGTCCATGAGACAGCCACCCACCAAAGAAAGGTTTGTTTTATTTCAGATTGCTTTAAAAGTTACTTGAAAAATTTGGGCTTGTAGATTTACATTCAGGCCTGTAAAAATTTGAAAGTATAGGCCCATTGGGTCTGTGCTCCAAAGAGTTATGTCTGAAGACTTAAATGGTGCTGTGACTGTTCATGACATCATAAAGGTGAAAGACATCATTAAATCAAAATTGCAACACACATTGGAGGCCAAGAAAATTTTTTAACCAGACTCTGTTTTAAGCAATCTAGCAATTGGGTAAAATATTTAATGTAACAACACTGTTAACTCAGGAATCCAAAGTCTACCTGTAATATGAGTACTTACTGTCAAACACTAAAACCCATAGTACTGGTTGAGAACACTGTCTACAATTATGAAAAGCTAAAATGCTTAACTATTAATAAGTGATTGATTACAACCCAATATACATAAATGTACATGTACCAATAAGCCCCTTCATATCAGAGGTGGAGATGGAGGACAGCCACACTATGCAAATCTGTAGGATCCATCTCACAATATATATTGTGTAAAATCCTTTATCAGTCTATAAACCTACATGTATAAAAATATTTTAATTTTTATACATGTATATTATGGTTTGATAAGAAGTATTAGTGAAAAAAATGGTGGCCAGAATTGCAAGTACTATGAGAAACTCGAAATCGGGAAATCACAGTCTTACCTCAAGAGTTTCCCTAGAAATTCTGTCCTTCATGTACCAACTGCAGCACATTTTTTCTGAGATGGCTTAGAAACTCAGTGCAGAGTTCCATGTTTTACTGAGATTTTTTCAGTTTCTCCTGAGATTTCCAGAGCAATCCAATGATGATTATTATTCATGTTATTTGTCTCATACCACTTTAAAGATAGAAGTGGTCAATTTGCAGGATACATGTGTTTGAATTTTTTATTTTTCATCTGATTTTTATCTGGGTTTTTCTAAATCATTCCTTATGAACAATGCAACAAAAGTAATGCTTATTCTGAGGATAATGGGGGTAAAATTATCGCTGAGTCACTCGATGTCCAGCACTTTACTTTGTCCAGCAGATTATTGTCCAGCAAAATACTGTGTTCACAATTAACACAGTGTTGTTTTGTCAATTAGCTGTGCCTGCTAAGCATCTTAATTTTATTTATAAATGTAAATGGTTAGCATGATTTGATATAATTCCGTTACAGTAATGTGTATGAAAAGATGTGCATTTTTCTTTTGGCATTAAGTTAATTTTTATATGACCGCAAATTTTTTGCGGTCGTATTATGTTATGGCATTGTCGGCGTCTTCAGTCTGTGGACACAAAGGTTTCCGCAACTTATCTTTTGATGGGGTGAACCTATTCTTTTGATATTTTGATACATTGATTCCTAGTATGAGATATGGTGTGGGATTGATTTTGGGGGTTCCAGCTCCCCCCGTTTTTTATGAGGGGCCAAAAGGGGCTTTTTAATATTTTTTCAGTAATTTTTTTAAATTTACATCCAATTTTGATGGTTTTTTTTTCATTGTGTTCCTTGTCAAAAAATATATCAAATGGACTCCTCCCGCCATGCTCTGTCTCTTACCTTTTTTGAGTTACAAGTGGGTGAAAATTGGCCACGCCCAAATTTTCGAAACTTTTTTATTTGACATCCGATTTTTATGGTTTTTTTTTCATTTGATTCCTTGTGAAAAATGCATAAAAATTTACTAAAAGCATTTTTTGTATCTTTTACAATTTTAAAAAAAGGGGTTCAAAGGACCCAAAAATGTCATTTTCTAGGGTATGGTAAAATTTTATTTTTCGTCGGATTTTGATGGGATTTTTTTTCATTTGATTCCTCTCAGTGAGAGCTTTCAGTAGTTTGTGAACAGAATTTAGCTATCTCTTACCGTTTTTGACATAATTTGGGTCAAAGTTGCGAAAAGATACATTTTGGCCAATCTTCAAATTTTGAACTTTTTTATTATTCATCTGATTTGAACGGGGTTTGTTGTAAATGATTTCTTGTTGGAAGGTGAACAAATGTTACTCCAAGCAATTTTTTGTAGCACTGACCGTTTTTTTTTATAAAAGGGGCAAAAGGGGCTAAAAATGTGATTTTGCAGGTGATGGGAATTTTTTATTTTTTATTGGATTTTGATGGGACTTTTTTCATTTGATTCGTCTCATTGAGAGCTTTCAGTAGTTTGTCAACAGATTTTCTGTATCTCTTACCGTTTTCAAGATAAAAGGGGTCAAATTGGCTGAAAAGTGTAATTTTGCGTCATTTTGTGGGATATGTGAAAATTTTATTTTTCGTCAGATTTTGATGGGATTTTTTTTCATTTGTCTCATTGAGAGCTCTCAATAGTATGTCAACAGATTTTCTCTATCTCTTACCGTTTCCAAGATAAAAGGAGTTAAATTGGTTGAAAAGTGTAAACTTTTGTCATTTTTTGGGATATGGGAAAATTTATTTTTCATCAGCTTTTGATGGGATTTTTCTCATTTGATTCGTTTCAATGAGAGCTTTCAGTACACATGTAATATGTCAACAGATTTTCTCTATCTCTAATCATTTTTTAGCTTAATGGGGTCAAAGTGGGGAAAAAAGTCAATTTCATATAATATGGAA
>JAULBM010000031.1:2723996-2746104 GCA_032357055.1 Geukensia granosissima | reverse complement strand
AAAAAATTATCCATATGTTATTCCGGTATATTAAACTCCGTAAATAAGCAACTTTTGTATGATCATCTGCCCCACTATTGTTGCATCAGTAGCTGAAACAACTGCATTGAAGTATTTACTCTAGATCAGTTAAATTGCTGGACTCATTTTTTTCAGTGACTAACTGTCATAGGTAGACAAATTTGCTTGTGTAATATAGAAAAGTTGTGGCAATAAATGATTGTAAAGAAGACAGCCATCCATTAAAGTCCATTTTATTGGTACAATTTTTTCTATACATTTATATAAATGTTACTTTCCAGTTTCAACTATAGACAAAGACAAGCTGCTAAAGCTCCTACAATAGTAAAATTTGAAACCATGCAAATATCACAATATGGCCATTCCAAATTAATAAATGTTTCTTCGGATTCGCTCACTTCTAATATTATGGGTTCAAAATTTCAAAAAAACTTTCCTTGCTCCACTTTTATCTAACTTTTAGAAATTTTTATTGTTATATCTAGATATAAAAATAAAAATTTGCTCGCTTGCTCCTAAAAAAAATACAAAAGTTAAGGGGAAAAAATAAAACTGTTGTGTTTGTATAAATTTTTGAGATTGCACTGCAATGTTTTGCCATTTCAAGAAAAAAAAATTAAACAAAAAAATTTGCTCGCTCACCACACCTATTTCTATAACATAAAAGGACTAGAAGGAAGGACGCTGAAGGACTAGAAATAAATTTGGATTGGCCTAATTTACAAATTATAAGTTACAATGTAGAACAAGTAACAATAAAACATCAATGAATAAATACAGGTTCCTGACTTGGGACAGGTACGTAAAGTATGTGGTGGGGTTAAACAAGTTGTTTAGCACTCAACCTCTTACATGTGACAGTACTGAAGTAATATGACAATAAATCTAAAAATTAAAAAACAACTGCATAAGCTTTAACTTCTGAGGTCAATACAGAATATTCTATCTTGAGGTCAATACAGAATACTCTATCTTGAGGTCAATACAGAATACTTTATCTTAAGGTCAATACAGAATACTTTACCTTGAGGTCAATACAGAATACTTTATCTTGAGGTCAATACAAAATACTTTTTCTTGAGGTCAATTCAGAATACTGTATCTTGAGGTCAATACAGAATACTATATCTTGAGGTCAATACAGAATACTGTATCTTGAGGTCAATACAGAATACTATATCTTGAGGTCAATACAGAATACTTTTTCTTAAGGTCAATACAGAATACTTTATCTTGAGGTCAATACAGAAACTATATCTTTAGGTCAATACAGAATAATCTATCATGAGGTCCATGCAGAATATCGGACATTAATGAATGAGACAAGACATAACAAGATGTTAAAACCTCCAAATTTACTTGCTGTTTCTGATGAATAGTTCAAAATCCAACAGCAGATGTAAAAAAAACCTTTAACTAGGAGATCTGTCAAACAAATCCAATAGGATTTAGTGTTAAAATATTATACATTGAAGAAAACAAGGTCTGGTGCAAAAATAATAAGTATTATAGGACAAATATAAATTTTTGACATGAAAGTCAATGTTGGTTCCAAAGATATTTAAGGATCTATCAAGAGTTCCCTAAAGGTAACTTTGTGAGTGGGATATCTAACATTTACTACAGGATCGGATCAACAATCTCATATTTATCAATACTGGTCACAGTTAAAACATCATTTGCATTGTATAAAGTATTGGTGTCAGCTACCTATACTGACCGAATCAAACCAAATTCTAAAAGAGCCTGATCAGCATTTCTGAAAATGAGCAATTAATGTTAAAATGTAAACCAAATTCGTAGAGAGTAGGATAGACTTGATCAGTTATCCATTCTGGTCAAAGCGGTTTATGCAGAACTAATATGCTATTTGACAAGAATACAAATATTACCAATTTTACCAGTACTGTGACACACCCTTGTTTTATAGAAATTGAAACCCAGTCCTCTAGCAAAGCATCTAGTACCTACTACTAATTCAGCTTACAATAAAACTATTAGTGGAACTGTTAATTTAACAGTCAAAGAGTACTTGTAGATCTGTTAATTTAACAGTTGACTATAATAGTGTAATTTGGCTTACAAGAAAACTGGCAGCTGTATATAAGTAAAGTTCTACCTAAAAATCAAACAATTTCTATAGGAAAGGTCGGCACTTCTTAGGTTTAAAATTTGAATTCTACTTGTTTGATTTAAAGTGCAGTTAAAGATTAAAAATAATAGCAAACATTGGTTCCAAGTATAAGCAGAAAGCCCTTCAAGGCAGATTAATTTGTAGTGCTTTCTATGTACATATGTTTGAATTATGTTCCTTGAACACATTGTTTTAAGTGCTTTCTTTGTATAACTTATTGAAAAAAAGCAAAATGGTCTGAGGAGAAAAGAAATTGAAAAGAATACTTGAGACCTATGATAAATGATTTAGATTAGAATTTTAATGGCAATCTTTCTTCAAGGAAAACATTTTGCAAATATTGTACACATGTGAGCATAATTGACCCAACACTAGTTATGTCCCTTATTAAAAGGGCATTCTATGTAAAAATTATCTTGACCATAATAATCACAGGAGCTGAAAACTTCACTGTGCTGATGATTAATGTAAAAAAATGCAAAAACATACAATAATACAAAATTATACCACAGGATTTTGAATTTTATATTGAATGGTACATAATTCAATAATAGTGTAGAAACACAGCAAGATGAACAATTATAAAACCTTTGATCTTTTACAGGTTAACAGTTAACTATTTTAATACTGAATGGTTTATTTGATATTAAAAAATGTATGGTCAGATTGTCAAAAATATATAAGAAAGTGATGATAGCATTTTTTTCAAGGTAAAGAGGGATTTACATTAATTTTTGCCATTGCTCTACCTAGCCTAATAGAGACTGATAGTTCATGATTTTGAAGATTTTGTGATTTTAGAGTCTTATTTAGTTTGATCCTTGCTTATTTTAGATTCAATTGTAATACAAACACAAGATACAAAACAGACACTAAATTTAATATGATATTATTTATTGATTTATAGGGAATAAGTTTTAAATTGTTGTCTTTATCAATAAATTGTATTTTTACAATTAAACTGAAGATTTTGCAAGAGTTATTTCCCATTGTGGTAAGTACAATCTAGTTGATATAAATCAACAAACAACAGTGAGAAGCAGATTTTAGATTTTCATAAGGTTGATTTTGTCATTTTACTAGACAATTAAGGTCTCTTTACTCAAAATATGCTGCCTAAAAATAAAAATAAATGCTTTATTTTCTATTATACAGAAATAATTGTTTTACCATTGCTATATATGGATTAAGTGTCCTAAAAACTAACCAGACTTAATAAATTAAATTAGAATTTTTAAAGTAAACTTGGATTTCTGAAGATTATTTTAAAAAGCAAATATAGTTTAATTTCATTTCTGCAACAACTTTTTTTCTCATATTTCTCATTTTTTTATTAGAAATCATATATTTGTGTGTTCGTAGCATTTATCCTTTGGAATTTTTTATGTCATTTTTTGAAAGATGATGGATATGTGATGAACATTTCTTGACTTAGAAGAACATTTTTTACCAAAACTTGGGTACAGCATGGAAATTGGAGATTTGAGTTCATTATAGGATTGATTTATCTGTGTAAATTTGGAGTAGTTTGTGTAATATCCATTATGTGATAATTACTTGCAGGATACATTGTAAAGAGACAGCAATTAAATGAACAGTGGTTAAATGATGGATCCCGTAGTGAAACTGACGACTTGAAGTGTTGGAAGTTAACAGTGGACTCCAAGGGCCTGAAGCACCCATCATTGTTAAGCTTGTTGTAATTATTGTATGGTAATTATGCAGATTGTCTGTTATATCAGTAATAGTCCCAATTGTCACATTTCACTATCTGTATGGGAATATGTTTGATTTGATAAAAAGAATTTAATTAAATTGAAACCCATCATTTTCTATTATTTAGTGATAAAATCATCCAAAAATTGCAGAAAAAGGACAAGATATAATCTTTTTATGATATTATATGCACTGAAAATAGTGAATGGTGTTTTGAGACCTGTGGTAATGTAACCATTAAATGTAAGACTTTTTTTAAATTCAATTTTGCTCATCCCATAAATCATATATAAATAAATCGTAATTTTATTCAGTATCTAAAAATACCTTAGAGAAATTTCTATAAAACACTTATTAAATTTTAATTCTTGGCTGCTTCTGATCCTGTTTAAATTTTGCTGCAATATAAATATTTAGAATTCAGTCTTTTTTCTAAAAGTTATTTTCTTCCTATTTACAACTGTTTTAAAGGACAAAAACATCTTTTCAGCATTGAAATTTGGCATATTCCCTCATTGTTCTTTTAATATTTGGCTTATTCGCTTTCATTAATGCATGAACTATATACTTGGACCATGGAGGTATCTAGAAATTCATTAAGTTTGACTTATCTTCTTATGATTGTCTCCTTGCATAGCATAGAGTAATTCCAGAGAAGCACTCTAGTCTTCACATGCAGTCAAAATTGGCCTTTTAATATTTGTTAATAATTGTATGTAAGATGTGGAGCATGTCTTTTTGCCATATATTCTACATGTATATCTTCTTATAAAGAGGTACTTCAGGAATTCAGAAAAAGGTATATCTACAGATATATTAAAGGGGTTATATAATAAATGTAGATTACCAAGGTCTAAGTACACGTTTCCTCTGACCCTGCATTATTTCAATGTAAGGTCAGGGAAGAGCATTTTAAGACCTATGGCGTTTTGCTGCAATATCTTCTGATTTAAGTGTGTTGAATAACTACTGGTAAACAACAGTTTTATTTGCAAAAAAAAACTTTCTTTGTTAGTGATTTCTTTCAAGACTTTTATAATGTGACAAAAATCATGAAATTATTTGTGTAAAATTGCAAAAAAAACATTGCTGTGAAAATAAACTGGTTATCAATAGTTTTCTTATATGGAAAAATTTTATAAGTTATCTTAATTTTTTTCTAAGGATGAAATTGTGTTTTTCACCAGTATTAATTCCAGAAAACTGTACAAATTAAATTACCATTATCTATTCTCACAGAATGATGCCTGAAAGCAAATATTTTAGCCTGAATTTCAACACATAAAGACATAGATTAAGCTGTATCCTGGAAAGCAGAATTTCAGCCTGAATTTCAAAAACAACCAGATAGTGAAGATCAAGTGAAGAGAGTGGAATTTCAGGTATTATTCAGTCGATAAGTATCTACCCTTCACTAATATAAAAATAGGAGATATGGCATGATTTTCCATAAGACGGCTATCCACCAAATAACAGTTGAAAAATTAAACTAAGTTCATTACTGTAAAGATATTTGTTTTATTTTTTGGATCTATACTCTTGCTCTTAAATATGGAATATTCTTATTTTTCGTCCTTACATTAGAAATAGGTTTAGCTGGACTTTTTCATGTAAAATTCTTATACAGAAGTGGCAGGTATTTCTTGCAGGATGATATTATAGGATAGTTGAAAAATAAAATTGGATCATATTTAACATTTGAATGGATTTTATCCGGAATTCAAAAATAGCATTTTTTGACAAAAATGTGGGTTTTAGAACTCATAAAACTAGCCATCTGACAAAAATCTTAAATTGGACACTTCTGTAGCTTGAAGTGAAATAATGAGATTTGCGTAAAGATGTTTTGCATTCTGGTTCATAGTTTTTGCATGCAAGTCTCCAAAGTTGAATTTTATACTCAGAAAGTGTCAATATTCTATACTTATGACCAAGTATGTCATTATATTAACTAGGATTTTTAAGGCTTGATGATTAAGTTCACTAGTTCCATTGTAAGACTGAAAATGAGCCTTTTTTACTTTTAAGTCAGTGTGAACTATATGTCAGTCAATGTGGACTAAAGGTCTTGCTAACAATTTCCTCAAAGGCTAATAATCAAAGAAAGAAACAGTCTTGTCTTGTAGCCTGAAAAATATAATAAATAAACATCAAACAGTTCTATGCTTTTATTTATTACAGTATCCACTATATTTTATTAATTTTCTTTAAAAATAAAAAAGATTTGAAAGATGGAATTCAGACTTTTTCAGAAAAATGAAAAAGCTGCATAGCATTTTTTTCTCAGAGAGCTTAGCCAGTGACATCATAATTATATCTGATTAACTAAAACAAAGGTTAGAATTCCATTCAATTTCTATTTTATTACTTTTGTTTCATCAATAGCCATCTTTCTTAACTTTATGTTTAATCTTCTTTCCTCTGATTTTAGAATTAATGACAATTTGGATCATAAAGTATTATCAGCACATCATTTTTTACAGATTACGACAGATATCCAAAGAAAATCATTTGTCAAATCAGAATTAATGTTTAAAACTTTTTTGTCAAAGTATTGTCATCCTAGAGCTTTTTGATGAAGATAATATGAACATTGGCTTTAATCAGATAATAAAGGATATACTCACCTGGTGTACCTTACCTGTCCTAACCTTACAAAAGAACAGTTCACGCTTCTCTTTTTTCATTGGTACTGATTGATGAATGGGGTGGAGAATTTGTCAAGTGGGTGGGACTTAATGATTCCGTGACAGGTCGCGTGGCAGAGGGTAGTTAACATGGCATTGGATGGAAAAATAAGTCCATAGTGTCAGAAAATCATTGCCCTGATTGTTGTATTTTAAAACTGTTAATGTATGCATTTTCATGACAACTTTAATATAATGATTGTCCGAAACTTTCAAAACTGACCAAAACTTGGCCATCACATGACTTGTCAGATCCGTAACGAAAATTCAGATATTCCGGTAGCCATCAATACATCAATGAATACATAGCGACCAATTTTATGATGAAAATCACATAAGACGGAAGTTATTCTGTTTGTTTTTATATGTGCAATATTTTGGAATGTTTGATTTCTCCATTTATTTGGTATTATCGTGGAAGTGCCGAGATTGTGCATAATATAATCAAGCCTGAATGGTTGACGATTGGGTTATAAAAACCATGTATGCCACAAAGCGTCGGAGGAGAACTGTTAAAAGGTAGGGTTTTCTATCAGTTTGCCATGTTTGGACCGTTTCGGTAAAAAAAAGATATTGACAATTTTTTGTAATTTTTGGGAAACATTTTGAATTCACATTTTAAATTTTTTAAGTATTTGGCATTTTTTCAAATTTCTTTAAAGTCAAGAGTCAGAATTTAAATGTAACTTATATTGTTTTAAATCTGATAACTATTATCTTATAAAGATGAAAAATATAAATTGGACACTGAACTCCTGTGTTATTTAAAATCAATAGATTTCCTCTGTACAGTTAAATTACAATTGTAACATTATTTCAAACTTTAAATAAATGTTTCATTGAGTATTAAATTTAGGCCATTTAGTGCTAAAAAATTCCTCTGTACTTTTTCAGATTGTTGTAAATTTACATAGTATTTAAAATTGTTGTTCGATATTAAATAAAACAAGCTTTAAAAAAAATATTTAATAAAGAATTAGAAAAAAAATATTTGAATTTTTATATCAATTGTTTTTTTAATAATAAATTTTATTAATTATTTACCCAACACTGCATTTTTTCCAGGTGATAGAATCTTTATTATAAATTAATTTATAAAAATGCTGTTTACTTTGCTTTATGTTTGTATAATTCATACTACAAATTAGATATCTTTTCCTGACAACTAGAGTCATTGAAACATGAAACATAAAATCAAGTCACTTTTTCTAATGTTTAATAACCCAATAAAACAAAAACTAATGTAAAACTGCGTTCAATCTCAACCATTTTATTATTCCTATAACTAGTTCATGTCTGAAATTCCAAAATATTTCTGTCAGTTTAATTGCATTTAATGGTTTTAATTCCATGGAATTGTCTTGATTTGACAAATATTTGGCAGTTGCTAATTGAAAATAATATTAAAAATATGCTTTCTAGAAATTTAAAGTAAATATAATGCTATGATTTAAACTGGATATATAAAAGATAGTAGCTTATTTTTTTCATTTATTAAAAACTTAAAGAATACAACCCTCATTTATACATTAATGGTAAGGCTCTTTGAAATTGAGGTTACAACAAATTGATTTTTGTTTACAGAATCTAAGGTTTTCGCAGACTTCCCCCATACTGGCAATTTTTAAAGTTTTTTTGGGGGGCACCATGCATATTTTAAATGAAACAACCCTTAGCTAAAAGCAAAATTTGTAAATTTACTAAAAAAATGTCCAAAATTAGAAAAAAACTTTTCTGTCTGTTCAAAAATTAAACTCATTCATTTATGAAAATAGATGAAGTAGATAATTTACAAAAACGCATAAAAATGATCATTTAATTGTAAATATTTATGAAGCATTTTTAAGAATTGCCAACATTTATTTTAATCTTGTACACAAGCAGAGCCAGCTCATTAGCTTCCAAAATAAATAAATCTATACCAGTGACATCCTAATTTGACACAAAACTTCAATATCCACATGATCAAACTTTATTTTGATGTACTCTGTAATAATCCTTTACCATATAATAATTAAAATAATGTGCTGTATGAAGGTGTGTTTGACTTTGAACTGTTTTTTTATTGTAATCATCATTAAAGTAAATTAGTAATAACTTGTGATGCATTGACTTTAATTTACAATAATAATGTTAGATTCATACAGAGAAACAAGAAAGGCTATTTCACATACAATAAAATTACATGAACCAAAAATTATTGACTCCTAAAATTACAATAACCTGAATTAATTCATTTCTGTTAGGCAATAAACCTCACATTTCATTTGTTTTCCGATGAACAGTAGAAAAACTAAAGGTGACTGTGGCATATGGTTGAAGTATAATTAAGAAAAAGGCAAATGTTTTAGGGGCATTTTTGGATCTGAAGTTAGTGTCAGTTTCACCTGATAAATATAATTGACTGATAATACCAGGAGAAAGATCAAAGGGTCGTACCTTAATTATATAATTGAGATGTATAAATATTCCTACATTCTCAATATGTACAACCAAATGGAGTAATTTGTCAGGTGAAATTATTCAACAAAAGACATTTCATACTTTTGTAGCTATAATTGACAATAGTTTTTACCTTGTAAGAAGAAGATGGAATAAATGTCAACACTTAAAACAGAAAGAATCTAGGGGTCTTGACAATTTCTTCAACAAGGATGGAATATCACTCCTTTTGATGAGCTCTAAATTGCCCTGCATTTCTTTCCTTTTACTCTAGATCATTCCTTTTCATTTTTTTTTAAATCACAAGTTCTGAGTCTATATGTCAGGTTAAAATTCAGCGATAATTTTGATGTTATTTTTAAATTTAACACATCATAATGATTAAACAGTAATAAACCTTTTTTTTAAGTTCGAAGAAGGCTGTCAAATAAACAATTATTTCCTTGTGGAGGTACGAAAATGTTTACAAATGTCTTTGTTTATTCATCAATGTACAGTTTCAATAGAATCATATTTCCTAGTCTTTTACTAAAAGAATTGTTTAGGAATTTACACAAGATACCATGTCATAAGGAAGACTATTTATAAAATTAAGAATTCTTGTCCTCTTACTGTAATATTTTCACAACAAGCTGTCAATACAATTTCATTGATGATCAATTTAATTATTTTTCTGATGTTAAAAAAAATCATGAAATTAAATTGCAACTAATTAATATGATTTACATGCATTTAACAAAGCAATATAACAAATGAAGAAACTGAATGCTGCAAATAAGGATCTTTTAGGGGGAATTATGAACAACTGTCACCACAAAAATAGGACTGTTTGAAAGATGATCATAAAAGGGGAGGGGTCAAAGGTACATTGTTACAAAGTTCATGTCTGTTGCTTATTTAGAAAATACTCTTTTAACAATTTTAGGAAATAACCAGTTTAAATTTTATGTGTGGTGGGATGAAATAAAAAGTGGCCTTGGACCCCATGTTCATTTGTTTCTGGAACACCCATTAGTTCACAGCAGTCCTTTCAAATTTTTACACAGTTTTGGAATTATCTTACCATAAAATGGGAAGAACCTGTGTAAAAATAGAATATGCAAGGCAACAAAAAAACTCATACAGACATTAACATATACATACAGCAAAGACAAATCCGAACAGCAATGGTGCAAGTTGGAGTTAAATTATAAGAAATTTTTATAAAAGATTAATGGGGTATATGGCAAATTTGACATTGATTACCTTTGATAGGAGGGTGCGATATTCCATCTGTCGTACAATATGGAAACAAGGTGTAAACTTGTAGGGGAGGGACCATTGTTTACAGTAACATGTTATTATACTACCTCGATGAAGTAGGCTAATTTGACAATAATGATAGGCCAGCTATTAACTTGGTCCTATAGCTTGTCCCTGGCAGAAGTCAGGTACCCAGGGGATCATACAGGAAATAATTCAATTAACAGGTGTGAAATATAAAATTGGAAATACAAAAGCCTCAATTGAACAGGGAAATATTGATTAGATTTTAAATATTTTTGTCAAATTTCGAACTTTAACCTTTATTTAAATGTTTAAATCCCTGAAGTACCTCAGTTACAATTGCTCTGCAAGGCCAGTTATTTTGATGGGACATTTTCTATTGACAGAAAGCAGGCTAATAAGTTTGAACAAAAGCTAATTTTGAAAATGACTATAAAGAAATGAACAGTACTGATAATTTTATGACTTAAAGATTGTCAGATGATTAAAGTAATTTGCTTTGAAGGTTGAAGAAAAGATGTTTAGTATTATTTTTATTTTGTCTTTTACTGTTATATGATCAGAAGAAAATGCAGGTTTTGTACCTTTACTAAATTAGTCAACTGGAAGCTTGTCAATGTCTAGGGGATGATCCTGTTTTCAACACCTGGACAAAACAATAATTGGTGTAATTTTGAACAAAACAAGATAATGTACTGTCATATTTAGAATATCCTTGTCTGGGTCATATTTTGAGGTCCTAAATTGTAATGGTATGTAAAATAAAATCGTAAAAAGTTATAGATATAAGGTAGTTTGCTTTAGAAATTGAGATTTTATTGATTTATCATTTAAACATTCTTTATTTTTCCTAAAAAAGAATCTATTTAATTTTGAAGGAATTGTTTTTCTTATAAACCTTTATTAGGTACCTAATGTAAAAAAGTTTGCAAACCAAATATCTAATTATTAGGAATACAAATATTCTTAAATGGCCATTTTTTGGAATCTCAAGTATGATGTGGTTGTAACTTCCATCAAATACTAGTACGTGTAAAATTATTTCATTAATAAATACATGTCATTTTTAATTATTTCACATGAAGAATGGATAACCCATCAATAACTTTGATGAAACAAAAACAACATCCTTAAAAATTTTACAAGGATTGTCATTTAAAATTACCTACATACTAGCTTACAAAAAATTTCTGATGCCTGAACACATTGTAAAAAAAATGTATATTTGGTCATATAAACACATTGGCTATTTAAGTTTAAAATTGTCATTTAAGAGGTGGCTTAACAGCAGGTTTGTGCGGGCTATTTTTAATATTATTTAGTCTTTTACTGAAATTTACCAGAAAACGTTTTAATTTCATCTTGTGGACAATAATATGGATCCATGTAAACAGAACCACACGAAAACATGTTAAACGTGATGATCAAATACCCATCGTGATCCCTTAGGATAATATTTAGATGTTTTTACAGATATCATTAGTCATTTGTAATAATTACATAGCGTATGATGATCTTCCCTTTCATTTTCTATATGGAAGGAGGAGCTGACTTTACGGTTCAGTGAACAGCAACTAGAAAACATCACTTAACCCGACTAATGCACAAAATGACAGCGATATTCATTTATTGATTCAAACTGAGTATTATCGTGTTAGCCTCCATATCATAGTTTTTATAGTCTTTTTGTTGGAGTATGTTGTCTAGTGGAAATCATTTTTCATCATTTCCAGTACAGAGTTTTGAAGCAGATAAATATTTTTAAGGAGGTTTCATGTTTTGTTATGTAAATAATGGTAGATTTCACATTTAAATTAAGAAAAGATAAAGTTATGAATTAAAAATTTTTTTGATTTATAAAATTCTGAACTACTGACTTTATGAACAAAAAGTATATTAGCAGTCAATACAAGTGTTTCTTTTCCATCTAGTCCAAACAATAAAACCAATTCATATTTTAGATGTGAAAACAGTTGTGTGCATTCAGTTCTAATGCATTTTTAATCTGAAAACTATACACTGTTTTAAAACCATTCTCCTCAATTAGGTGCATTTGAGAAATTTTTACCATCATTTTAGGTGATCAAATTCCGTATGTCGTCTTGAATGGTATGATAATCTCTCAACGCAGTAGGTAAATTACTGTTGTTCCGGCAATTTACTACGGACCAATCTGTTTATTAGGGTATACATGTCAACAAAGCCTCCCAAAAAATTATAAATTATGGGCTCAAACTGTAAATACCTTATGTTCATTTGTAGTTCTATTGTATGCTGTGGTTTAAAGAGGTAAATATTTACTGTAAGGACCCATGTTCCCAGGGTCATAAAGCATTTAATAGAAGACAGAGTTTTTCAAACCAAAAAATAAAGAGTGTTGATTTGTTGACACAAAATTATAAGAAAGAATAAATGAAATTGTTGATAGTCAGTTTTACTGTTCAACATCAGCCCTATCTGGGGTCTTACTAAAGCATTATCTGATTCTTAACATATTCCAAACTTTATATTTTGTATACAATATCATAATTTTGAACCTTTAAGAACTATTTTCTATCTTTGAATTGATGTTCATTACATTTTAGTCCTAATATGTTAATTTTTAAATTTGGTTTTTTATAAATCAATACAAGAATATAGTACAACTGATCTAATGATTAAACAAGTCATTGAATAAGCCATCAAAAATGAATGAATAAAACGATTAAAAGACTAAATATTTCATGGCCTGAATGAATGAATAATACAAATAATCAGTAAAAAATCTTAAATTTTATTTTGGTTTGTAGGTGGCCAGGATCAATTAGATTTATACTCTGAAGAATGCATTCTTAGTGAACATATTATCCTTTATGTGTTTAATGAACTTAATGCCATAAATGTATAAATAAGGCTATAGCATAACTTTCTTTCTTAACTTGTAAAACAAAACTATGTAATTGCCGTAATGCTTTAGGTATAGCCATACTTTACAGCAATTGATGGAAACTATTTCTGATACTCTCAGCAAATCTGAAAGTGGCTTCATCAGGTACTTGCATTCACTTATTTATTTATTTTTCTGACATTTTCAGAAAACCTTGTTTACAACTGGCAAAATTTATATGCTTTGAATGGCTGACTGAAAGATAATCATACCACATCGCCATTTTTCCATATTCACAACTGTATATAGTAAAGATAATACCACTAAAGATGGCTATTATGGCAGTTTAAATTTCAAATATTTACATGGACAGGTTATCTCCCTGGCATAATAAAGGATTTTTTTTCTCTATTGCATTAATTTATAAATTATAATGAATTTTTTAAATTTTCTGACAGTTTTGATCGTCCTAATTTGCTGTGTAAGATGGTAAAAACTATAATCATAAAAAGAAGAAAATTGTAAAAATTAGGAAGTCCAGTATATTTATAAGATAAAAGCAGTCACTCTAAAAAAGTGCTAATTTTGAGATGTGGAATTCTGTCATGGTTTCAACACCACCTTTACAGGGATTTTTTAACTTCAGATCTTGGAATTATGAGCAGTAATAACTTTTGACCTTCTGAATGAAACGTAAACATTAAAATATTGTACCGATATCGACCCCATCTCCTACGGAGCTCCAGTAACTGTATATAAATTCATGATTACAAAGTTTCAACCATAATCTATAGTGGTTACAATGTATATTGATACAAAAACAAAAGAAATGGTATCATATTTCACATTATTAATGTTTAATATGCTGGCTTTTCTGTCCTACCAAATTATCTGTGAATGGGTGCAGTCTTCGGAACACGGAGCACCTGATCAGGCACAAATGTCTTGAATGACAAGTCATAAAACTGGGTTGGATATTGTACACAGCAAGTGATTCTGTAAAGAATATCACAATTGAACATTGGGCGAGGGGGTTTGGGAGCTGACATTTGGTGACATTCAGTTTCCGATTTTTCTGTCTGTTGAATGAAAGATAGGAATATACTGATATCTAGATAAAAAATCTCTTTCTTACTTAAAAATTGACGGCATAGATTCTGAAAATTGAAAAAAAAATTAAAATACAGCATAGTTCTAGAAGATCAACAGGAAATGTACAGTATTATTTTTTTGGATTAATTAGTATTATGACTTCTTTCTGATATATATTTTCTTTTGAATCATAGGAAATTTTGTGGCAAGTTGGGTTTTTCAATTTTGTATATTAAACTACACCCGACAATATACAAACATTGTATACATTTTCAATATAATCCCACCACAGTAGACAAAGCTATTAAAATGACAAACAGTTGTGGTTTGCTTGTCTCCAAAGTTCTACAAATTTTGGATAAACATATTGACCTATCCCATTTGTTTGGTATCTTATAAATAGGAAACTTATACTGCATCCTTTGACCTTTATAGAAAAAGGAGATCATCAAAGTCAAAGAGACATCCTGCCAAATATATTTGCTGGAACACACAATCTGCACCTCATCTGAGGAAAGGGAATGTAGTCCCCTCAAATGATTTTATATGTAATAAGAACAAGTTAGAAGAAGGAACTAACAAAGATATGAATGTTTTTGTAGATGTAGTCCTCTCTGCCACACAATGTATTTACAGTTTTTACCTATCGACAAGGTTATACCTCTGCCTCATTTGCATATTTTTCTCTGATATGGTAAATTGAATTCCTATGAGATCAATTTTTTTACTGGCAACAAGTACAATTCCCTAGAAAGAGTAGTAGATTTTATAGCGATAAATTCTACATCAGTATTATATTTGTTTATGTGAAATTTTCATAATCTGAACATTTTGGTAAAATGTTTGCTTGGGAAGGAAATGTGACTAATTGAACATTTTTTTCAAAGTTAGTGTTTATTTCTGTCATTGGTCAAATGCTTGTAATTTTTTTTTTTAATTGTACCATATTATAATGGTAAAAGTATTTGACACTTAACAGGTTCTTAAGTATAAATTTAATACTTGTACTTGCATCTTGTATCAAATTGAAGAGATGTGGTATTATTTACATTAAAACAATTTAATTTCCGTATCTTTTTCATTTTCCCAGGTTCTCAGTATTTGTAATAAACAATAACATCTTTATTTTGTACGTTAGTTACTTTTCTACTAAAGCACCTGTGATGTAGGTCTTCTATCCAAACTCGATATCCTGACACACTGATTTATTCATCATTACATCTGCCCGAGTGAGCTCAGGGGTAAATGGACCACTGACCCATGTCATTGATGGTCACTCTATACAATTTGCTCGGACCACTTATCAAAAGTCTGCCATTAAAGGGGCCTGCCATTGACAATTTAATTGTGGTTTCATCCCCTCCAGTTTGCTGCAGTTCTTTCATACGTATAATGTGTGAATAGGATAATACTAGATAGCCATTGGCCCGTTTCTATTATTGGGGAAGATATTATAGGATTCAGATTTTTATAGCAGAGGGTGAACAGAAGATTTGGTCTGATGGAGTGTTACATGTCGGATAATAAATGAAATTTATGTCGTATTACATTGTAAAGTGTACAGATCAGAAACCCAAAACCTGTAATAAAGTCTACCGTGATAAAACAGAGGGTTGGACTGAATCTGCTGGCCTTAACTCATCATTTATATCATTCCGTAATTGAAGAAAAATTGATAGTCAACTGTTAGGTGCATATTTAAGGTTGGAGACAGGATAGCAATAAAAAAGTTTTGGAACTCCAATTAAAGCTCATTACCAGTTGTGAAACAGGCAGGTGAAAAAGAATTAATTATACCACTGTTGTCCAATAATTATATTGGATTTGAATTATTTATATCTTTGAACTTGAAGTGATGTAATTAAAGGTGAAAAAAAAGATTGACAAAAATGCCATTTCAAAAGAAGAAGTTGACTTTTGTTGTTTGACTATCTCTTACACTGTATATTTCAGATACTGGTCAAAATAGTACCTGTAGATCTCATCATCTCTAGGTCAATCTTATTGTGCCCCCTGTTGCTTCCAGCAGGGCGACATAAAGGTATCACTATATATTGCCTTGTTATGCATTGGAGTAGTCATCTGCATCACTCTATGTAATCAACTTCTACTCAAAAACTGCTGAACAAATTTCAACCAATCTTTCACAGATTCTATTGTGACATGTATTGCACCTTATATTTTAATTTTCCAGAAAATAAAAATTTTGAATTTTGACTTGTAAATTCAGTGAAAAAAGGGGTATCATTTTTAATCTGCTACTCCTTAACCTTCTTATAATTCAGTAGTGTTGAGCCTCTTATTTTATGTTCCAACGAATTTGCTGTAAAATACTTACTGGAATTTTCACCTGCAATATACTAAAAAGTTGAAAAACTTTTGAATAGTTTTTATAAACGTATGTACTGGTAAGATGTTGATTGTGTATTTCTGGCTTATATTCCATATTCTTTCTTATTTATACAGAATTCAATATGGGTATTTTTCTACTAAGTAAGAGATTTACCAAGTTCAGAATAAACTGTATAATGTAAATATACCAGCTCATTCTTCTTTGGTTTGGGGATGAGATAAGGATCTAAAAATATTGACGACTTTACCTATTGCTCTCTACTTTTTCACAATAGCAGATCCTTTTATTTCAATGTCCAGAATAGAATTACTTAATTGACCAAAATGTATAGGAATATTTATTCATTCATATATACATGGTATACAGAAAGCAAATCTTCTATTGGCATGTTGTATCTAAAAATATGCTTGACAATAAGTCCTGTCAGCGCACTGATTTATAACTAGTATTTATTAATAATCGATGATGCTTTCAGAACTCATTTCTATGGCACATTTAAAAAATGATGTCATTGTTTTGGTAGTTTACAATAGAGCTGGTCGGGGAAACAGAAAATAGTGATGTTATCAGCTTTACAGATGTAACAGACAGTTGTCCGCGGATCAAGGACGATCATGATTAAATCGGCTAATCTTTATGAGTATTGTTTCCGATGTATTGTTACTGGCCCTCAACTCAGACTGTAGATCAAAGAGATATTTTGAAAATCATCTGTTTATTTTTATAAGTGGATGAAAAAATGTTTTACAAGATTGCAGAAAATATGCATTTCTATCAACTAATTAGGTAAATAATGCATTGAAAGTATTATCCATAAATGGACAGAGATCCTTCAGGCATATTTATATGAGTGTTAGAAGAGTATTCTTTCTGAGTAGTAGCTAAATTGCAAAGATTTTCTCCTTACAGTTTTTTCTTTATTCTATGCACTTTTTTTAAAATTAAAAATTGAAATCTTCTAATAGTTCTTTAAAAGTTTTAGTACAAGGAATGCACTTTGATTTTGGACATTTCATTTTGTACTGCAAAAATAAGAAGGATGACACCCAAATTTTAATTTATTATCTGAAAAGTTTTTTTCAGTTTTTACTTTAATATTCTATCCACTGGTTTTATTTTTGTCTGCATAGTTGTTTATTTTCTTTTATGATCATGTAAAATTAGCTGATTTAGTAGCTATGGAATTTCGAAAACAGGGACGATGACAAGTATTTGTTTTTATTTTTTGAAATGTTTTTATAAAGACTACATTTCGCAATCTTAGAAAAATACTATCCATAGGAAGTTTCAGTAATGATCTACTCTACATCATTTCTGCAGAAATTAGTAGTGGTACTAAGATTTTTCTCTGTGTAAACCAAAATATTTTCCTTCTACTTGATGCTATTTTGAATCACCCCAATTTAAGAAAAAAATTAAATCATCAGCAATTTTTATTTTAATTTCTAAATTATAGTTTTGATTGACAGTAAATGCTGTCACTTCCTTTCTACAATGGTGTCCACAATGGTCATATAGGTTAATTATTCATGTCAACTGAGGTTATCGTTGAATTCAGTACAGAATTTTATTTATAAAAAAAAGTTTTGAAATATTTAATCAAACACACTTCCAGTATAGAAATATTTGGAAATAATTGTAAGGAAGGGTGTGTCAATCCACCTGTGTAACCTTGTTGCAAGTCAGATGTCAGAAGTTTTAGCAAGGCTAATTGTTGGTGGTCCACCGATCGGTTAAAATACCGTTAGAACATGTCAAAACCAAGCTTCTATGTAGAACCAGTTTTATTGGATTGTGTCATAGAAAAAAGATGTCAGAATAGCTCAAATTAATTGGTTTACCTGGTCTGTTTATTTTTCCTGTGTTAATTGCTGTAAGTTAATTAGGGCACAAGATCTAGTTATTTTTAAAAAGTTATTCAGCTGGAAGTTTTGTATTACTGGGTAGTTGTAAATGTTTTACTTCTCACAAATGATCTGAGTTTATAGGTAAAAATTTGGTACCTTAACATTGATACAATACACCATAATACAGAAATACAAGAGGAATTTAATTAAAGGATCAGGAAGTTCTAACCCCACTGTGTGATGAGCAGGTAGCAAGTGAGACACTGTGTGTATTGAGTCAAACTTGGATAACTGGAACACACAAAGGCTCATTAAATGTTCAAATAAAAGGGCTCTTTGAATCACTTGTAAAATATAAACATAACATAATGTTGAACTAAAAAGAGAGTAAAGATACCCAATAAGATTTTTTGATTTTGTTTGTTTTCTCAGTTTTTGGTTGTTGTTTGGTGGTTGTGTTGTTCTTTACATTTGAATTCTGTTATTCCCTTTTGTTTATAATGAAAATGATGCTTTTTTTTAAAAGGCGGTACCTGACAGCTCTTTCAAGAGAATGGGATTCAAATTTTTTAAAGAAATGTTAGATTTTGTTTTTGTATAATCTTTGTCAGGTTCCATCTTGTTCTTGAGATCAATGTTGCTGTGTTTATCAACACTTCTTAATCTTTCTTCTCTGTTTATGATGGATTGTATTTGTACAATATTTGTTGACAATTTTTCTGTGCTTGATTTAAGTTTTTTAGTTTTTTATTGCTAGAATGCTTACAATCATTGTGTCTGACTGCTGTTTACTGATTCCACCTGAAAAGACAGTTTTTAGGAAACCACTTAAATATAAAATTGTATTTTTATATCTTTGCTCACTTTAACTACTCGATCAATAATTTGTTATGATAAATGTTTCTAAGTGATAGTTTAAGAAGAAAGTTTTTGATAAACAAATATACCTATTTATAAACAAATACACTAATATGTCCAGAGACCCTTAGTGTCAAAATTGTTACCCTTAACCTGCCAGGATGGAGTTGGTATTGAAATAAAAAATCATGTCTGAATGGTGCAGAACTGAGCAAAATAGTTAATATTGTATCTAACTTGTCTTAAGTTGGTATGCAGGTGCTTGTTTTGTAAACTTTAAAGTTCATTTCTTTGTAATGTCATTGACAGGGGGAACTTAAAACCTGTTGAAATTACGGTAAGAATTTCCTAATAACTGTCAGTCTTTGTATGGCCTTCCAATTACATTGGTATGGACTCGTTATAATTTGTTTAAATCAGATAATTTAAGACCACAGATTTTATTTATTTTAGGAACTCTGAGTAATGCCTTAAAACTTTGATACCAGTGTTGTTTTTACCTACATCAGAATAAGGACCAGCACCATCTATAAAATCAACTTTAAAATGCAATCTTGATTTAGATATATGATTTCTGCACTGATAACAATTTTATAGTAATAGGACACTTTTTAACCAAGGTTGACAGTTACTGACCTAAATCTGTTTGAAATATACTCCTTTTCACATACAGAATCAGACATTCTGGTTCTAGATTTTTTTGTAAGAGTAGAAAATTCATAAATCCCTATTTTTATATTTTGGGATAACTTACATTATTCCTATAAAACTTGGCATTTTTCAGTGATCTTTTTCTGTGTTCTTTACCTAAATATTAGCATTTGTGAACAAATAATAGATTGTTGTTATTTTTAGTTTGACAGGACAGTATTCAAAAGGACAAACAAATCCAACATGATAAAAAATACCTTATTCTTTGAAACAGAAGCTGAATTTTTCTTAATTTAATATTTGATAAAGATTTGATCCTATGGTCCATTTTCACTGCTATCTTATGTGTTGGGATCTCAGAGAAACTCGAACTTTTGTTGTGTCGCCTTTATCTCACCAATTGTGTCGTCTTGCATGACAAAATTTTCTTCCCCATTTTCTCAGATACCATGCAGAAAAGCTTTCTGATATTTAGCATATTGCATCAGTATGGAGAATTGTATTGTGTAAGACAGTTTCAAATATGTCACTTGTTCACTTCCTGCTTGCCAATATTCCTTAACAGTATGTGTGAACAGGCCAGCATGTCTTCCCAGGAGTACCCAATACTAAGTTTATCATTGCTATTACTCTAAAGATGAATAGAAGCATTGGCCCTTGCTTTTCTGTATTCAATATACTTGTAAGAAGATATAAATGCCTTTATTCTTTGGTTTTGGTTTTTATATAATAATTATGAATTTAAGATTATGAAAAATGTCAAAGAAACTGTACTTCATCTTAGCATATGAAGCTGCTGAAAATTTCAAAACTTTGGTGTCACCACAAGGCCTTCGGTAAGGTTAGAATCCCTCTCCTTGTGTCAGACTCTAATAACTTTAATGACTGGTGTTATATGGAAAACATTGAAAAGTTTTTATGCTTTATAAGATACTAATGAAAAATAGAAACAACTTGTTTTAATAACAAAAGGGGAGTAACTTATCATTTTGTCAATTAAACAAAATAAAATGAAATCAAAATGGTGAACAGTTTCTGAATGGAATTCATTTAGTAATATGTTTGTCTCACATTTTCTAAATAAGTGGTATTCACTTCATCAGCATGTAAGCATGAAATTAGTCTGGTCACCACAATTAATTGTCAGTAAAAGGTTTTTAAATAGCCAAACTAAATTCTTTCTCATAAAACTTGAGTTTCTCAAAATATGATGTCTTTATATAGAGGTGTTGTTACATGGTTTTAAATTTCTTTGGTCTTTTTGACAGTTTACGAATGACTTAATCGTTCAGTGAGTAAAAAACAACGTCTGTTTGTACTCTCAACGTGCCAGTTCAGAATCTGTTGACAGATGTCACTTCAGCAAGTTGAATGGCATCATGGATGAAAACAAAAGCTGTCTTACAGGAAACATAATTTGATAGATTGTTGCTAATTTTTATATAATGTTACATTTCACCGTAAACAAAAGGAATTGTATTGGAGGTACTAAAATGACTTTCTCCAATGTTATCGTGGAAGGTGGTCCAGACATCGGTAAACTTTCCTCTCCATCATTTGTCACTTCATTTGTTTACCTAATCATTCATACTTCTATAGCCTATTCTTTTTCAAAAACCTCTGAAAGATTCATTAGTATGTAACAATATAACTGCTTATTATAATGGGAAAAGTAGTAGAAATGTAGAATGCAACAAACACTGATCACAGGTTCAACTTCTTTGTAGAAACTTAATAATGAGAAATTGATATACTTTAAAACTGTATAAATTTATGCTCACATTTAGTACTAGGAATCTTTGACTGTTTACAGTGTGTTTGTACAGCACTGTGCTAGCTGAATTCGTACTACAAAATTTTTAGTATCTCATCTTATTTTTTTAAAATAAAAAAGCCTTCATGATAATTTTTAAATTTATAGTACCATATTTTCAAACCATAAGACAATATTCAATAGAAAGAATATGAAATATATGCCAGAAAGACATGATTTTTAATTTTCATTCTAACAAGTCTAAAATCCTTTCATATTTTTTTCCAAACTTTTTTCAAGATGACATATTATTTCTTGGTTCGATAAGTCTGTAAGATACTTTTGACAGAGACATATATGTACATAATAGTTACTGATGTATAGGGCAATATCGGGATATACGGACTGCCCGAGGGCCATGG
>JAULBM010000031.1:2709640-2723896 GCA_032357055.1 Geukensia granosissima | reverse complement strand
ACAGGATATAAAATGACATGTGATCGCGTTTGCACCAATAAAATTGTAGATTTTTTATTGATATGCAATAAATTACAGTATAAAGTATATGTAGTATATCGATACTCTTTCACAGGACATGTTTTTGTCTTACATATATGTCTCTGCTTTAAATAATTACTTTTTGCAGAATATTTCCAATCAGGGACATAAACAAACATAACAGACATGATTGATTGATTGGTGTTTAATACCACATCACTACTTTATCAGTCATATTATGGTAAGACTATATATAAAAATACACAGAACATGTAACAGACAAACATTAATAATGAACTATAATAACAATACTGTCAAAATTATTAAATTTAAAGATATCATAAAATTGTATCCTCTCTCCTCAGTTCTAATTTCTGTTTTATAAAGGGTGCAGTTATTCTAATATCACAAGGTGTTGAGTTTTTGATTTATTTATATCATTTAAAGAAATGTAGTTGTTGTCTTTTAATGTATGTTTCTGTGAATGTTTTGCCCAAAAGTATAATTCAATCTTTAAAAGGAAAAGTAATTATTAGATTAGATAATTCAATTATTTTAAGAGTGAACTGGTACCTGCTGTTCCCTTTACTTGACTTTCGACACATGAAAATAAAAGTATAATCAAACATGCGTGCTGAGTATTGGGCTAATAGTGACTTAATATTCAATTAATTCCAGCAGTTATCATGCAATATTTAACTTGTTTTGGTATAATTAAGAGGAATTACTTAATTTAATTCAATTTTATGTGTGATAATGGTTGGACTGCACAAGATGTTCTTATGGATAGACTTTATCCTACTGTACATACGATTTAGTTATTTGAAGTATTGTTGATTTAAAGAAAGATATCTGTATAAGTCTATCAAAGTTTTGATTTTATCACTTTCATATAAAAGTAGTGTACAATTAACTTTAGACATGACTATCTTATAATCTTTAAATGTAGTGTGGTATTTTAAACTAAGAATTGCCGTAACAAACACAGATTTATCCAGTAATGTTTTCATTGATTGTTTGGAAGCAGGGTATTATTAACATCTTGTATATGTTGTCAGTTGTGCAAGGTCCTGAGCACAAATGTGTTTTTGTTAAGGAAAATCTAATTAAATTTTTGAATGTCAGAAAAAATAATTTTGCCTTGGATGGTCTACATCAGTGAAAGTTATTTAGGTCATGTGAATTTGGTTTTTTCATTTTTCAGTATTTTACTGGCAGAATATTTTAAATATATTTATTTTTGCAGCATCATTTATATACTTTTGCCAAAATTGTATTTGTCATTGTCAGGATTTAGATCTGTACACTAGTTCCCTTTTATTACTGGAATCTTTTCAAAATTTTATTTGGATTTTGAAGTGGAAAAAAATTATTGCTCTTAAAAATATTTTTTAAAGATAAAGGAGCAACTGAAAAGAAATTGGTTCTATGAACAGTATTTCTGGTGTGTTTTTATGCAAGTGACTAATTTCATGAATTAATTCATTTGTTTAATCAGAAAATGAAAATTTCTTTGGAAATATTAATTTCATATCCTTTTGGATTTTTTAAGACTTGTTGCTGTAATGAAAATTTCTGTATGAAATTGAGAATAATTTGAGTTACATGTGCTATTACATGTATAATTATGTTGAAAAAATACAGTGATATAAAGCAAGGGTGGATACAGGAATCCAGCTGACAAGGGAATTCTGGGTTTTGCTTGTGGAAGAATTTATGATAAATGTGCCAAAAGCTTTATGTTGACATTTGCTGTCCAGGCTGTAAAATAACTTTATTTATCAAAAGTGTATGGGGTGCACTCCTTCACTGTAAATGTAAAATAAAAGTCAACTTAGAACAGCCATTAAATCTATACGGGTATCAGACCAGATGTAGCCAATGACCAATTCTGGACACTATTCATTTTTGTACAGAACAAGTGATTGAATTTTAAAACAAAATGAAATATAAATTGATGGAACTACCATCTCCAAATCCAACATTAAGTGTTGTCTGAATTTAAAAATCCCCATAAAAACCATGATGGTGAAAAATGGTTCTTGGTGAGATCTGGTTATATGTCAGTAAACTATGTATTGTGAAATTTTGCCATTGTTTTTTCAAATCTAAAGGTGTTATTTTTGTTTGAAAGTATATATTGTGAATATTGATCAGTATTCCCTGATATAAGATTGTTTGTATCTTTTGACTGATTGACAGAAACAAGTGTGTAATATATTGTTGAGCTTCAAAACAACTTCAACAGTAAATTTAAATGTTCAAGGCAATACAATAGTCATCAAGTTTTATAACAGGACATTTATCTCATTTGTCAGATAATGGTAGTTTTCACTCTACATCAAATCAACAAAACTTGTGTTTTTCTTCTGAAACAGGGAAACAAGTTAGTGTTTTGATGTTAAAATTAAGAAATAAACTCATTAAATTTACAGAATGGAAAAAAAATTGATGAATTTGAATTTTTTTAAGTGAATAAATGACAATCAATTTTAAAAGCATTTTTCAAAGTTCTGAGTTTTATTTTCCCTTTTTAGCCTCATTTTTCTGATGAGCATTTCTTAAGGATTTTATCACAGTTAAATGTGCACTTTCTGCCAGTCAAAGAAAGTTTATTTAGAAGTTTGAATGTTTATAGTGTTGTTCATTAAAGGTTTTGAATGATATAATGAGACCCTAGAACAGGTTAATTGCTGGTTTTACCAAATGTTGTACTATTGGATAATGGTAGTGAACTAACATTTCACTTTTTCTTCAATAATTTATTTGAAGGCAAAATATGTTTATCTAGAAATAACAACATGTTTTTTCAAGAATACAATAACTGGAGGAGGCAAACAGTCACCATGTCATGATTCTACATTATTTTTCAACAACATAACGAAGGCACAGAATACTATGTGCAAGATCATTTTGATGTACATTGAAGATTGCCATAATGCCAAATAGACAAATGGCACTGAAATGAAAATGAAGAGACATGGGGTAAATGTCACAAAGACTGCTCAAATCTAGAGGTCTCCACAAGGCCTTCAACAAGGGTGGAATACCACTCCCTATGAAAAGCTTTAAATCGCCCCAAATAAATTTTTTTTTACATAAAATAATACTGCTTCTACATAAATATTATCAAAACCTACATGTAACAAAACATATAAATGAAAGACAAACATATGACCACAATTTCTGACTTGGGACAGGCACATGAGACTTGTGGTTGGGTTAAACTAGTTTTGTGGGATCTGTTTTGTTTATACATGTGAATTGCAACTCCTTTGTTGACTTCTTGCACCATTGTTAAAACTTTTGTCAGTGACTGTTGACCTTCTGAAAGTTTGGATCAGGTGGGTGGATTAAAAATGGCAATCTTATACGAAACCATCAAATAAGTATAATTTATTGGTGAATAAGGAGGTCATTTTCAAGTTAATGGAAATTTGCTGTACTTGTAGACATGCAATTTTTTGAAGATATAGTGTAATTTGACTTCATTGCTAGACTCTGTCATTTGTCTTTCGTGTTCCTATATTGCATGATGCTGATGGACTGTTCTCATGTAATGTGTTGCTTGACACATAAAATACAACGTCCAAACAACTTCGATAAGGTTAATCTATTTCTCGTAATTTGATTAGAAATCAACGACATTGTATTATATCTATTTTCTCTCCATATGTTTTACTGCCTCTTAATCAAATCAACGAATATGAAATATATTTTTATGTCCGTGGAAACATTTGTCGATTTCTGGCCCTCGATTGATGTGGAATGAAATGCCGATATGTGTTACACCGCTGCATGATTTACTCTGATTGTATAAGCATGATATTACCAAATTGGCATACAATTTGACATTAATGCCTGAAAATTCAATTACTTCGCTGACATCGGCTTGTTGTCTATTGTCGATAAAAAACAATATTTGATCATTCGCAACAGTTACATGGCCCGGGGCAATTTGACAGGTCTCAGATGAAATTACAAGCTTCTGGGTTTTCATTTAACAAGAAATTAATGATATTTTAAATTAGACTTTGATGGGTTGCAAGTTTGATGTGGTTTGTGGCGGGAAGTATAGTTCGACACTAGGGAGAAATGATAAGGCAATGTTATGGATGTTGTTTTCTCTGCATTGTGGAATTAACAATCTAATTAGAGATACACTAATGGCAATATACTTCATTAATTAATTTTGTTAGAGAATATTGTCCCCTTTTGTCAATTTCCAAAATCTAATTCCGAGTGTGATAAATTTTGATTTGTTCTTAATATGACTTTACCGACCCTTTAGCTTTGTTTTAAAAGTTATCTGATCAGAACTTGGTTAACTAATGAAAGATGTTATTTTCAGTATTCTGAATTAATAATTTTCCAAAAAACAAAGAAATAAGTATCTCAGGTCAAAGTTATCAGGTATACTTAAGTATGAAATACATATATTTATACTTTCATGGTTCCTTATTATTTCCTTTCTTTTGGTCTAATACAATTCATTATTTTTATCTTTAACTAAACCACACTTTTGAAAAAAGTAATCTAATAGAAAGAAAGGATATGATGTAAATATTTATGCCACAAAATCTCATATATACAAGTAAATTCCAAGCAAGTGAACAGCACTTTGATTGTTGTTCTTCATCTCAAAGTCACAGTGAGACCTTCAATACAGAGTAAAAACTTGCACCTCATTGTAAGTTCAAGACCACCCCTAGCACCAGTTTGAGTGGAATTATTTGAGCTTAATGCAAAATTGGTTTTAAAAGCAAACATAAAGCATAGATTTTTTAGTAAATGGATAAGTTATCTACCTTAAACAAATCTCCTTGTTTTTTGTAGAGTTACAATTTCTTTTCAGTTGGCAAGCTATAAATCTACAGTTCCTTGACATTAATCAAATGTTGCCATATCACAATAAAGAAATTGTAACGCAGTTTATTAAAGAAACAATAACAAAAACCAGTGTGGCAGCCTGGGAAATAGAAAAATGTCCACTAGCAAGTTCTCTTCTGCATTTACACATGCAATACTGAAGAAAAAGATTGGATTTCATAGTCTTATTGTATCTGTCTGACACCCACTTAATACAGCTTATGTGAATAAACAGTCCTTTATTATTGTATAGGAATAATGTATATGTCTCAAAATTCACAAATAAATATAATTCCTCCAGGGTCTACTTCAGAAGTCTAAATTCAACATTTTTAGTACATTGAGATTCATAGAATTTTATAAGATTTTCTAATTTCAAACATCTAGTTAACAGATGTGATGAAGATCTTGGTCTCTGGAGTGCTTTGAAGTGGCCCCGAAATCCAAGTCAATTGAGAGAGAAACAGTATAATGAGGGGTTAATTTGTTGGGAGACATTTGTTATTATCCAGGAATAATGATCACAGATCCCTTCAGACCTCCATCATTATATTTCAGCCAAACAATTGTGACTTCAGCGTAATTGTCTGTATAATGAAGTTGCATGATGGTATTTTATTTTCTGTTTTAAATACGGATTAGTCTCCCAGTGAGATTATCAAATATTGTGAAATGTGCATCGCGCTTGTCTTTAGAAATTGGTACATCCTGCTGTGTTGGTCATTGGTCATACCACTATTAAATGCAAGATTAATTTCCGATGAAGTTGATAGATGGCTCTGTTTATTACTGTGACATTTTTATAACATAAATTTTCTGCTTAGATTGCTGTTTATAAAAATTTATTTTAATTTTTATTATGATTTGTTTTTGCTTATATGTTCTGGTTTTTCGGAAAGATTGTCTTATTATAATTATTTTTATGATTAATATTAAAAAAATTATTTACTTTGAGATAAAATTGTGAAGTTTGCAATTTTGATAAATAAAAAAATTTTGGATTCCTGGAAGTTGACAAATGTTGTTTTCAACCTTTTATAGCCTCCTTGAATTAAGAGAAATTTTTTTAGAAAAAGTGTGTTTTTCATTGCAATTTTTTGTTTCTTTAACTTTAACTTCTATAAGTTGCAGTAGTTTATTCCAAAACAGAAATCATTAAATTAAACAAGTAGAGCTATTAATGGCTATTTAACAACACAGTAACATTTAATTGAAGGAGAAGAACTTTATCTTTACCAGAAGTTTAAGTGTCCTGTCAGAGCTCTTCAATTCTCCATTGTATAAGGATTACAACAAATATTTACAAAGATCTCCAGCTCTTAAGAACTCTTGAGTCGTGAAGTCATTTATGGTCATATTGTGCAAAAAAGTGTGAACATGTGGGCTATTTTGTACATGCTTAATTTGATTTTAACATAAAGTTCATAATTGTTTCAAGTGCGTAACAATAACATGATGACTTATTGTATAATTTGGGTTCTTTTTCGTAATTGCCCAGTAAACTTTGAGAAATATTCTTTAATTATATATGTTACTTGTGATCAAAAGGAACAGGGCCAAAATAAGACTGCCTTAAAGAAATAGAGTTTAGTGTATTATATTTGATATCGTTATATAGACCACCATGGATACAAATTAAGAGTAGAATACCCTTACTGAATATTTCATTACTGACCTGTTTTTGATTGGACCTGTCTATAAATTTCCAGTGCAATCAAATGACAACTATTTTACAACTGAAACTATGGGAATCCTCCAAATCTTCCAAGATATACTGATTTTTGTAAAAATTGAAGTATACAGTTGGCAGTTTTTTTTTAAGTACATGGCTGGGAAAACTTTGTCTTGCACTTGGGAATCAAAACTACCATCTAAATTTTAAAACTATAAATTCATATTTTGTTTGTTACATCTTAACGGTAGTAAAAATCATAGATACATATTATAATGGTCTATATCTGGTAATCACTTGTTGTCTGAACATTGACCATGATATTTTATAAAATGTGTGAATCTGTACTTACCGACAGCTACACTAGACTGAATAAATAACCATTCTCTATTTTTTTCAGTGTGAAAGCCCCATCAAAGGACCCTCCAAAGAGTAACCCCAGTAAAAGACACAGAGAAAGACTTAATTCCGAGTTAGACCATTTAGCTAGTTTGTTACCGTTTGAACAAAGTGTGATATCAAAACTTGATAAACTGTCTATACTTAGACTTGCTGTCAGTTTTCTCAGGACTAAAGCTTATTTTCAAGGTAGGTCAGGCTACACAATGAACCAATTTCATATAAATTTCGATATAAAAACTAAAAAAAAGATTCAGTTTTGATGGCACCTGGTTTAGTACTATAATGAAAAGGGTACACTTGATTCACAGCATATCTGTAAATGTCTGTCAGGTTTATGGTTATCTTACTTTACCCGAGCTTCTTCACTGCCAAGATACAACTGAAATGACAAACAAACTAGCAAACAGCTTGTACATCAATTACACATTAACAGTCCTGTGCATGAAATTTTTGGTCATGTCAAGAGTTTTGCTATTTTAACAAGTACATTATTAAGAAGTTCTTCATTGTATTACACCATGTTTTATGTCTGTACTTTAGGGAAAATAAGATAGACATTTGATATTTAGAAAATAAATATTCAAATATATAGTAGAAGAAAAAAGTTTCACAATTTTTGTAACATGAGATTTACCATATGCTGTTATAAAGTGAGCAGTATTCTACCTTATACAGAGAGTGTCAGATCTTGTGTATGATAAACCTTGAACTTCTGTTACTTTCACCTAAATATAAGCCCACCATCTGAAAAAAATACCATCTTTTCCTATGAGTTAAAAGATTTGTTCCAAATACAAAAATGTATATATTTGTCATGCAGTTTTTAAACTGCGCTACCAAAAAAATTGTGTTATCTTTTTTGTTTTTTTTTTTTTATAGAAAGATATTTTTCCCTCAATTTGCCCCAGCAGCTAAGGAAATAAAAATATCACCTTTTGTTGATATTTGGGTAAAAATAACAGGGAGTAACAAAATATCACTGAGTTACAGTAAAAATCTAATTAATCTGTAAATAACACTGTTCTTATTTGAACTAAGACAAAACTTTGAATTAAGGAATTTTTAAAGTTTATTTCCTTTTTTAGTTGTTTTATTAACAACAAAAGACCCTGTTCTATTTTACTACATGTATTTCAATTGAAAAAATATATACAACTATAAATCATCATGTCATCAAAGTTATTACAGGATGACCACACAAATTGACTTGAGATTATCGCATGGCCAGGCTAAATTAATGACAACTTTGCCTGACCCACACACATTTGGAAGGCAAATTCAATACCACAAAACACTTAATTAATCATATCATTTTTACTGCTACTTATTATCACAGCAGATCAGATTTGGGAAATATATTGATTATAAATTGACACTTTTTGTTGTTATTTTTTACATGAGTTGGGACATTTTAACCATGATGAGATAGATTAACAATGATGTTCATGCAAAGTTAATTCATAACATTTTTATCTCTTATTGTATATAAAGGGCCGATGCAAATGCAATTAGTAGTTGTGCTTTGTTGAAATTTTAGTCCATCAGATATCTCTAAGTGTTTTTTGCTTCATTTTAAAAATGGTACCAAAATATGTCATTTAGACAAAAAATCTTGACAAGTTGTAAACTTGTAGGGTCAGGAGTGGGATTTTTGACAGCATTTTCAGTTTTTTAACTAGTAATTTTTGCAGCAAAGGTCATGATTCTTCTTTGAGATTTTCTTAACTATGATGGAGAAAAAAAATTAAAACCTGAATAGGCTTATTTCAAACTATATGGGAACCAGTCTAGATTTAAAGGTTGTATGACAACAGATCTTTTAAACTGGTCTAAATATCACTTCTGTACCTTATATCATCTGTAGTTGGTTCCAGCATAATTCTTGACAAAGATACTTGAAATATTTAATGAATTGATTAGGTTTGTGTATTAATTTACCATGGTCAGTGTAATTAAAGGAAATTACAACAGAATCATCATGTCATCCCATAAAAATAATAATTAATTACAATTTGATTGAATTGATATTTGAAATATGTGATTTTATATTGATGTAGACAGATTGTATGGTCACAGGGAAGCCGCGACATTCAGACTTTACAAGACCTCAATAAAAACATTTTCCCTTGAGCAACATGGTGTATCCTGATTTTTCATTAAAAAAGCAATATTATTAGATATTGCAATTCCTTTAATTTTTAAATATTTGATGAGGAAGAGTAATTTGGACATCTGTTTTGGGGTTTTATGGTCCGGTAGACCACAATTAGCTTTGCTCCTTGCCCTATGGCCCAGGTGAATAATATTTATCAATACAATTCAGTACATTACAAAGTCTGGCCATCTGTTTTCTACCTGTTTGAATGAGGCTCATGATGATTTAGTACTTGGAAGAAAAATTGGTGAATCGTTTCATTGCAACAAAAAATGAAATGGATATGCTGGTTATTTGTTAACAAAATCTAATTATACAATATATAAGTCCCTTTTTACATTATCTCAAATATGACATTCTCATAAAAATATGTTTATTGGGCCATAATTAATTGTTAAACCGCAGTGTACAGTTTTCGCCTTAAAGTTATAATTTAGATATAAGTACATTAATATTGAATGAACTTCAATGGATTTGTGGAAAAATTACCAATTTTTTTTTGCTCACTCTTACTTGCAAATGGAATTTACATGTTGCAACTCTTAAACCTGTCTTAAGATTGAAAAGGGTCACCACTGAACACCCTCATATAGTTAATCAGATTTATTTGAAATTTTCTGCTAGAAATGAAGTGGAATAAGTTGGACTTTGTGTTGGTATTGAAGGTGATACAGGGGAAGCTATCATATCATCGAAATTACAATAATGTAATTGATTAACTTAATCTTATAAATCTGTTTCTACAAATTCACAATTTGTTATTAAAATGATACAGATTTAGTTGTTGAAAAAGAATTTAATGATGTTTTTGATTTCATCTTCAAAAGGATTAATGGAATATGAAGTTGTAAATGAAATAAAATTAAGAGAAAAATGTGAAAATCTGTACATTAATTGAGATCACAAAATTGTTGGGCTAATTCTAAAAAAAAAATGATTATTTTGATAAAAAGATGATTTTAATTATTGTTTTTTACTTTTGCATTTTACTTTTTAATTTTGATTAAAAAGGGTACCAAAAGGATGATAAGGATTCAGCATTTAAAAATAAAGAAACTATACATTTTGTCAGAAAAAAATGTTCATTAAAATATGAAATGTCCAAAAACAATGAATGTTTTCATACAGACATTATTATTTCATAAAACATGCACAAATGACAAAAATTTCCTTGGCAAAATCAATGGAGAAATGGGTTGATGCCCCTGCTGGTTGACCAGGGCTTACTGAGCGTATTCAACAGTTTATTTGTAAGGGATGTCTGATGTGTTGTTTTGCAGGAATTTGCAGTATTTTATTAAAATTTTTATCCCCTGAAATTACAGAGATGCTTCAAAATGCTGCACACATAGTAGACGTACTTGTGGCTGGATTTGGCTCCAACTATTTTGATTTGTTTGTTTGTTTAATTGGGGTTTAATGCTACTTTCAAGTCATAAAGTGGTAGTCAGTTTTACTGATGGAGGAATCCGGAGTACCCGGAGAGAACCACTAACCTTGTGCAGGTAACTAACAAACCTTATCATGTGCGATGCCAGTTAGGGCCTGTTCACACTAGGCTTAATTTAATCCAGATCAACTTAAGCCAGCTTACAGGTAACCTGTTGTGTTAACACTAATGGTGGGGTTATAGCTTAACTTAATCTGTATTAAAACTGAAACACAGAAAGCAAAAGAACATAAGCAACCTTATCAATTTTGACGTCAGATTTAATCCACATTTGTGTTCACGGATCTGGATTAACTTAATTTCGAATTAATTTAATCTGGATTAAATCAAACCAAGTGTGAATGCAAAGTGACTCAATCCACATTTACCTGAGTTAATCTGGATTAACTTTTGTAGTGTGAACAGGGCCATAAACTCAACCCGTTTTTGTATGGTACAAACTCAGACGAGAACTCATGCTGTATAGGTGATAGGCTACAGTGATCTGTACATGTCAGTTTAAATCAACTACCTAGATAACTCAGACACACAGGCCCCTGTTGAGATATGAGTACAGCTTCTACTATGCTTAGATCTAAAATTTTCTTCATTTAAGTTCTGCTGATAATGAAAGGTTACTTATTGAAAAAACATATACAGCACAAACAAATTCACTATATATATGCAACATTGGTAAACCTGTACAAAATGTATTTCATTGAAAATAAAGATAATTCTTATTTAATTTCCATTTTAATAGAAAAAGTTATTTAAAAAAAAGATAATTTTAGAATTCCACTTGCTTGAAATAGGTGGTTTACAGCAATGGGAAAAGAAAAACTATGTTCCACAAGCTTCAAACAGGCCTTAAAATGTACAGCTATAGGACAATAAAAACAGAATATTGCAAAATGTCATTTTTGCTTAGCTCTAATACTAGCAAGTGATTAGAAACTTCACTATGTGATAACACTATTATTGCCCTCCCTAATGGTCAATAATTAATGGTATGACCTCATTTATTAGGTAATAATATAGGCCCATTATCACCTGCATATTAATGACAAAGACTTAATTGACTATCAATATTTCTTATAGTCGACTTCCTGTCATTAGGATTTCTCTAGCTTTTAACTATATGGAGTTTAGAATTACTGGGAATGAAGCATTTATGTGATCAACCTTCCATTGTACAAACTTTATTTATAGGAATTATTTTTTTCAGTCTGAGTTAGAATCTATACTGCATATTTCTGTTGTCTTTCTGTCTGGCTGATGATAACTGCATTTTTCAATATATATAAGACCGTTTTTTTTTCTTCAAAAAGGATATTTAACACTCTTCTCCCTATAATGACTTTGTGCTTGAAGACTACTCCCAAAAGCTCCCAAAAGACTTGTATTCTAAAAAACTTTTGTAATAGTATATATGTATCTCTGGTGTTGGTCAGCCTGTAGACAGCTGTAAATATTTTTCTAAAGTTTTCCACTTCAAAGACAACTGTAGTGTATATTTCAGGTGTTATTTACTTTTGAGTCAGCTGTATATATATTTCTGTTGTTATCCAGTCTGTTGCTAAGGTTTCAATTCTACTGTTATTTCTTGTGTTTTTTAGACAACTGTAGCTTATCTCTGGTGTTTTTCAGTCTGAAAACAACTGTAGTGTATATCTCTGGTGTTATTTAGTCTGAAGACAACTATAGTGTATGTTTCGGGTGTTTTGAGTCTGGAGACAACTGTAGTGTATATTTCTGGTGTTATTATTCAGTCTTAAGACAACTGATATGTATATCTCTGGTGTCTTTTAGTCTGGAGACAACTGTAGTGTATATTTATGGTGTTATTCAGTCTGAAGAATATTGCAGTGTATATTCTGGTGTCATTCAGTCTGAAGACAACTGTAGTGTATATTTGTGGTGTTATTCAGTCTAAAGACAACTGTAGTGTATATCTGTGGTGTTATTCAGTCTGAAGACGACTGTAGTGTATATCTCTGGTGTTATTCAGTCTGAAGACAACTGTAGTGTATATCTGTGGTGTTATTCAGTCTGAGACAACTGTAGTGTATATCTCTGGTGTTATTAATTCTGAAGACAACTGAAGTGTATATTTCTGGTGTTATTCAGTCTGAAGACAACTGTAGTGTATATCTCTGGTGTTATTCATTCTGAAGACAACTGTAGTGTATATATCTGGTGTTATTCATTCTGAAGACAACTGTAGTGTATATTTCTGGTGTTATTCAGTCTGAAGACATCTGTAGTGTATAACTTTGGTGTTTGAGTCTGGTGACAACTGTAGTGTATACCTGTTGTGTTATTCAGTCTGAAGACAACTATAGGAATAACTGTTAGTGTTCCTTAGCCTACACAGAGCATTATTTTTTTCTAGCTGTTAAATCTTGGAACCAGTTCTGTTGGTGTTGACTTATGTATACTTCTAAATTTCTTGAATTTTCTACATGAAAGAACTGTTTGACTTGTCATCAATTTGTGCATCAGACACCAGTTACTTTAAAATATACATATGTATATTTCTTAATTTAGGACTACAATTGATGTACTTTAACAGCCATCAGAGATCAATATTATGCCAATTAAACAATTATTAAAATACAATTCTTTTTAATGGGGGTATGATTTAATCTGTATTTAAACACAACATGAGCTCATCAGAATGGAATGACAATCGTTATTATATCACAATTATACATTGATTTGTATAAGAAGAAACAGCAGTTTGGTAGTTCAAATGGTACAAAGAGCACTTCCGTTGGAGAAATAATTTTCAAACTGAATGAATTTAGGATGAAAACTGAAAAATTAATGTTTTTATTGTATCATAGGTTTTTAATTTTGATTATGTTTGACGATTGAAGTTTGTAATTTGTAATATATTACATTCATTACATTCATTGTTAGGGCCCATTGTTCAGATCAGGGGAGAGATTACAATTGTAATGCTACATTGTTGAAAAAAAAAAACATTTGTAAACAATATTTAAATCTGGAAAATTAGACTTTTTAAAATATTTGTAGATGTATGATAATTGTACAGGTGTTACATAGTTTGACCATGAGATATAGTTTGTGTTTGTTAATACTTTAATTACTTTGTATTGCAATATTGTTACAATGAAAATATTCCTTATTTTGGAGCCATTCTAACTTAGTTGTAGTTCACAAGTACTTGGTGTTTTGTTGTAACAAGTCATTTTGTACAAGACTTGTAATATACAATATGCTTAGTTTACAACTTGTAAGTGGCATTTGAACAAAAAATAATAAAGTATGAATTGATATGGAGTTGATGTACACAAGAAATTAAATCAGACTATTTTGGAATACCCATTGTAAAGATAAAGCAAAGGATCTTCAGCAGTGAGACAGAAATCCACTACTTACAGCTAGACCATGGCAGCCCCAAGTCATTTAATATACATAAGATGTTTTAAATGAAGTTTGAGCTAAATTTCCTGAATCTTCTGCTAAATCTTGCAAAGAACATATATTTCAAATCTACCTTACTTTCATGTTAATAGCATTCAAAATTCAAAGACATGATTTTTGTCTCGCCTGCGACGAAGTCGCGAAAGCGAGACATAGGTGTTACTTTCCGGTGGCGGCGGCAGCGGCGGCGGCGACGGCGGCGTTAGTTTTTTTGAAAGCTCTATATCTCTGAAAGTATTAATGATAGGATGACCAAAA
>JAULBM010000031.1:2696806-2709540 GCA_032357055.1 Geukensia granosissima | reverse complement strand
AAAAAATTATTGTGTCCACATGTTTATAGGGTCAAAGGCACATATACAGGCGAGACAATTTTGTGTCCACACTTGTTTATGAAAGTTTCTACAGTGATGTTTTTCTACCTGGTGTAGGAGTGTTCACAAAAATTAATTAAACGTTAAATTTCCGGAATTTATAATTTACCTAAATTAAAGGTACCTTTAATAACTGTTATATACATTTATTTAACTAGTTCTAATAACTATAAAACATTGTTGTTTAAGGACAAGTTCTAAACTTCCTGCTGTTATAGTTTTAGTAAAGTTAAATATTTTTCCTTTGTTGTTTATCTCACCCTGTGACAGCTATTTGTTATAACCTACACATCAATTTTCACAGGTAAAATAATGACAATAAAAGGTTTTATTACCAGTAATTCTTCAAGTTCTGCTAATTATTACGACTCTTATGCCATTCCAAAGAGGAGGAAATTGTTCAAAATATTTCTCTATAAGCATCCGGCGTGTGTCATATCCCGTAGATTTCTTAAAAGACGTCATTATTCAAATATGGCAGCGAATGTTGCAAGTGGGATAAAATTACACTGAACGTAGAATTAATTGACTGTATTTACTTTCAGAAGACATTAAAAAGTTTGCAAAACGGCCTCTTCATCTTATTCTCTATTCACAATCTGAACAACTGTTAATTATTTCCTATTAGGATAGGACATGCGGCTGGTCTGCCATTATTTGGGTGGATCCATACTTTGAACTAGATGAGGGATCATAATGTAGAGATTATTATTTATATCTTTACTCTAAAGACACTTCATTTCCTTAAGGAAGTAAACATCACTGCTGTATTTAAAATCAACATTGTGTTTCTGTAATGACCATATATTGAAGATACTTCATTGTCAATTTCACAAGGCCAAAATTGGGAAATTTCTGCATATTTTAGTCAAAATTAATAATAAAAATTAAAAATATAATAAATTTGACTACAACAATACTTATGATTTCCTATTTGAAAGACATTTTATAAAATTGGGCATGAAAAGTTTTTGAAATCTATTTCTTGTTACACGGATAACATAACAGAGAAAATAAATATGTATACACAAATGAATCAAAATAAACCGTGCCGGTAAGATGTTCTTCATCTGTATCAGGTGTTTTTTGTTACCATAATAAAACAAGGCCACAAAAATTCTGTGTAATTTAACTAATAAAAATTTGTAAAAGCCATTGTTTTTTTTTTAATTCAGACCCAGGTAACCTAGCTGTCTAAAAGTCTGTCAGGTATCCCAAAAACATGAAAGCCATATTAAAAACAGCTTAATAGTCAAAACTTTAGATGAATTGCCATTATAGCAACACCACTATGAATAAGGTTTTAAAATTATTTTTTTTTAATGTAAGTTGATCCAACATTTCTAAATGATGTATTGAGCCACTAAATAAACTACAGATTCAAAATATGAGTACACATTTATTGACATTATATAAACATACTTTTTGAAAACCTATCCTGCAAAACAATACTGTTGAAGTGTGTTGCACAACAGGTTTTTTGAAAGATTTCTTACTTCATCATCTGAAAAGGTCAGAAATTTTTTTAATTATATTTCATATCTTTCTCAAATTACATGAATATTGATGGTAAAATATAGTTATCATAAGTTAACAGATGAGGCTTATCTTATATCTATATCACTTTGAAAAGTGCATTGATATTGAAATCAAAATACATAATTACAAAAATACAATACTTAAAAATACTTTTGTTATCAAACTTGTTTGTTTCCTTCATGTTTACATGTAGAAGAAATGTACAAAAATTTATTTAAACATTTAAAAGGTATTTTTGTGGTATGTTCTCTATTGTGTATTACATCTGATAACCCGTTTGGATGACTAGGATATGGTTAGGGTGTGAGATTGAGTTTTACTGGTGTACCATTGATAAAGATCTCACTTGTTTATCATGGGGCCAGGAGTAATTTTAACAATAAAACATATAATTTTCTAAACTATTAGGCTTGAAACTTGACAAAGTTTTGTCTCATTTCGACAAGAATGTTATGCGGTCAAACAAAATGATGCTGCAGTCTAGGGTTGATTTATTGTGTCGACAATAAAAAACAGACTGTTTGTCCAACAATATTCTTTTAATGTTTTTTTTAATAATACTCTGATTTTTAAAAATCATAAACTACTAATCTCCATTAATATGTCACCAGAAAAAAAAATATTTACTACCTGTTACTTGTATATAATTTATTTACTTCATAAGATTAGGGATATTGGTTCAAACAGAAACAGTTATTTTGCAAATTCCACAATGTTTAAACATATTTAACCCTGTAACATGTGTCATATGCCTGTCCCAAGTCAGGGGTTAAACCCTGCAACATGTGTCATGTGCCTGTCCCAAGTCAGGGGTTAAACCCTGCAACATGTGTCATGTGCCTGTCCCAAGTCAAGGGTTAAACCTTGTAACATGTGTCATGTGCCTGTCCCAAGTCAGGGGTTATACCCTGCAACATGTGTCATGTGCCTGTCCCAAGTCAGGGGTTAAACACTGCAACATGTGTCATGTGCCTGTCCCAAGTCAAGGGTTAAACCCTGTAACATGTGTCATGTGCCTGTCCCAAGTCAGGGGTAAAACCTGTAATATGTGTCATGTGCCTGTCCCAAGTCAGGGGTTAAACCCTGTAACATGTGTCATGTGCCTGTCCCAAGTCAGGGGTTAAGTTAATTTGTTAGTCTTTGTCTTTTAGGTTGTTTTTTTTTATAAGTTTATATGTATAACATTGAGGCAAGATTGTCATAATTTTATAGGTATACACGTTTTAATTTGTTTGGGGCAATCTAGAGCTAGTCACAAAATTTGGAACTCCACTCTTGTTGAAAGCCTTGTGGGGACCTCTAGATTCAAATATCTCTTGTGGGGATGAAGTGTGATCTCATTTATGTTTACATCTCATAGTGTATAAAGGTGCAGACAGAAAATTTTAACGTATACATTTACAAATTGAAGACATAGAGGAATTCATGTAGTAATATTTTATTCCATTAATAATCTGCCCCTTTGGTATCTCCAAATTCCTTGTAAACCTTAAGAAACAGACTAATTGTATTACAAATTCCAGCCAACAGTTTGGTATGTGTGAATGTGTAAGAACTTTGTAGATTTTCAATTTTAGTGAGTACCTGTAAGCATACCAATTGAAGTGTTGTTTCTTGAGAAAAAAAAATTTCTTGTCAAAAGAAAACAGAAATTTTGTATCAAAAGCCATGAATAATCTATGTGTTATAGCGATGTATCTGTTAGGAATATTTCACTATTTATTCCTCCATATGGACACATTCCTGTTAATTGAATTGAATTTAACAGTAAAAGAATAAGCATAGAAATAAAAATTACTCTGCATAAGTTTATATCCAATTGACAATGCATAAACTGAATAGAATTTTCCACCGAGTTTGCTGGTTTAACTCCGATGTATTGAACACAGTCATCAACAAAAGATGAAAGATTTAATTCTGTCATAGGAATTAACATTGCAGACAAAACAGGAGTTAACCATACGTTTTTGCAATCATTCATTCTTTAGTGAGATTAAAAATGGGATATATCCTTTGTCAATTTACCGTAATAATCCAAATCGGATTGTTGTATTTAAAAGTCACTGTAAAAATCTTTTCGCCCATAATGTTTCAATGATGAAGAAATTAAGCATGTGCCGGTACAATGTGATTACACCAAATTACCATTTCTACCTGAATTGGGAATTCAAAAGAAAGGATATTTTCTTCAATTGTAGATTTTTGCAGCAAAAGAAATTAATTAGCACTACTGGATGGTTGATTGAGAATTTATCTAATGAAGCATGACTTAAACAGATGTTGATTTCTAGTTAATATATTAATACATTGTTAATATCTGTTTTATTATTAATAACAGAATTACAAATTTACATCCCTATTGACCCTTAGTCTCTCCTTCTAATATTATTGCTGAGAATTCTCAGAAATAAAACTTGCTCTGATTACAATTCTATCTCGTTTTGAAAAGATTTTTTACTGTAATTATGATGACTTGTTTGTGTGTTTTTAAGTCCATTTGGTTACATGTTAACAAAACATATCAAATATATATCTCCTGTCTTCACCATTGCAATTTTATTTTGAACACAAAAAATGTATAAAATAAACAGTAATTGGCAGCAGGTCTCGGAAATAACATTTTGGTTAAAATTGTGGCATTTAAATCTGTTATGAGATGAAAAAATTATTTGTATGAAATTTTAGTAATTTAGAGTGTCCAGACAGCCTCAGTATTTTATTCCAAATCACCTGAAAATGTTCCCTATTTTTGGATGATGATAATCTACTCCATAGATAACTGTTAAACTTTATATACTGATTACATGTACTAGTTGAGCCCTCCTGAATTCTTTTTTCCTTACATAAAACATCAGAATTCATTTTCGTCATTATTTCATTTCAGTTGGATTGATCCGAGGGAATAAATGATGATATTGTTCTTCCCGTCTAAACACTGGCAGTCATTTCATATTCTGTCAGAAAAGATGGATTTAATTATCACTTAGTTTTAAGCCAAACGATTCTGGAATCAGATCGGCACCATCTAGTAAGAGAAAGACTGTGTTTATTCCATTAACGGCAATGATGGTATTATGCAATATAAAATATGCCAGACAATAATTATAGGTTCTTATCCCATATTGATGTGCAATTAAAAACTTGTTCAACATAGGACTTTTAGGGTACTGAAGAGAGGGGTCATGGTGCACTTGGTTTTTCTTACAGAATTGTTGCATTATTTTAAATCCAAGATTAATATTTCCTGCTAAACTATAACAAAGGTTGGGTTGAATAAAATTTTACAAAATACACATTTTCTTGCAGTGTGTAAATTTTTTTTTCTTATTTGTTGAGTAATGGTTGATTTCCTCTCTTTTAAAAAATATTAACTCAGAATTTTGAATTATCAAATTTTTTTTCAAAAATGCTATCTTGCAAAATTGATCAGTAACACAAAAATGTGCATTAAGTTGTAATAAAATTTAATACTAAAGTATTCATCTTAAAGCTGAGCTGATAGAATTTAAAATTTCAACAAAGCATACTGTTTATCTTTAAAATGTTAAAATGTTCTTCATAGATTTAATAAATTGTGTAATCTAACTAACGTTTCGGACAGATATTCTAAAAGAGACCTCATAGAAAATGTAGGGGACTTCCGTCACACCTCAGTAAACTAAATATGAATGAGATGACAAATTGATTAACTCCCATCCTAGCTGGATATCTTTCTACTTGTGTCAATACAAGTGATATTGAGAGCCATTCAATGTATTCAGTGATGTAGTTTGTTCAGGAAGAGTGACTTTATAAAGAGATCCACTTGTAAATACAAACACTGATTGCAATAAAAGTACTTCAAAGTTTTTTGAGCATTTATTTTTGTACAATGGATAGATTTTTTTGTTGTCATTATTTACTTACATTTTACAGCTTTTCATGAAAAGCTGAAAACACATTTGATAAAAAAAATATTAGACATATATAATTGCCACAAATGAACTTTCTTCTAAAATTTTCCAGAACCATGTTCTAGTCTGATTTTGTAAAAAAAAACTTCAAATTTGAAATGTCAGCATTTTCCTGTGATAATTTAATGAAAAACATTTCTAAAGAACACAAACCTAAGAAAAAAAATCTCTTGTTTGGGCCTGTTATTACAAGTGCTTAATTAAATTGCATAGGACTGAGTTTTTTTAACTTTTCTGTAAAATAAACTTTTAAAAAACTTTCTTAATGTTGACAACAAATTTACATTTATACATTCCTTTTCTAAATTGCTCTTCATATATGTTTGAAGAAATTGCTATTATCTCTATTTATTTAGTTTATAAATTGCTAAAATACAGCCAGTTAATTTAGCATTAAGAATAAATAACATCTAACAGTAAATTTCTAAAATAAATCAAAAATAAAATTTTTGTGCAAAAATACCCTGAAATTTCTGTGTTTATTTACATAATTGCTGTGTAATTTACAAATATAGTCATTTACTAATGTTTCTGATTCTCACGAGTATGCAATAATTAGTTATTAAATACCTCTCACATGCAAAATAGCAATTTTATTCATTGAGAAGTTATTCTGTATGTATTTTTAACTTAGCCATATACATGTCACTCTTGTTAGACTTTTGTATATAAAAAACTAAATGTATCGTGACGGTTCTGCGGAAATATCAAATGATCAGTCAAACACTTTTTAAGCGCCTATTTCAGGAAACTCTCAGAGACAATTCCTCTCTCTAACAAATTGGTCCTGCACGCAATACCGTAAAGGGTTTGTATTTGTTACGTCTGTGGGTTATAACGGCAATAAACAATGAGCTTGTCAACAAAACATGGCCGTCTCCACGACACATTGCATGTTGCATGCAAGCAAATAGTCAGTTTAACAATTCAACCATGTTTTTATAACTAGGTAGTGATTAAGTGATAAAAGATATCAGTCCTAATTAATTGGCGTCTAATTACTTACAAATATATTTACACCTGTCACTTTGTAGTGCAAATTTGTTTTTTATTTGTGATGATTTACAAATGAATAATAGAGACCCCTGAGGTTAAATAAAGATAACTGCTTTAATAGGCTCTGATATCGTCACAGTGTGATAACCTATTTTGGACTAAAACATTAAAAAAATGTTAAGAAAAATATGTTGTTTTACTTGGGATTTCATTAAAAATATGCGATTTGTATTGAGTCAGTTCTGTGCAATAGCAAAATTTGTTATAGTCTTAGGCCCTGTTCACACTCAAAAGTTAATCCCGATTACCTTAGGTAAATGTGGATTAAGTCACTTTGCATTCACACTAGGTTTAATTTAATCCGGATTAACTTAATTCAAATTAATTTAATCTAGATCTAGTTAATCCAAATCAAACTGTAGTGTGAATGGAAAATGTGGATTAAATCTGACGTCATAATAAATAACGTTACTTATGGTCTTAAGATTTCTACGTTTCAATTTGAATCCTGATTAAGTTAAGCCACAACACTAACACCAGTGGGAACGCAACAGGTTACCTCTATACTGGCTTTAATTGATCCGGATTATTATAATCTGGATTAGATTAAGCCTACTTTGAACAGGCCCTTAAACTTAGTACAGATATTCATACTGGAGGACTATAATTCCTTTAGGGTATCCAAACCAAAATGTCAACACCATTATGCTAACATAAGAAAGATGTTGTGGGAGAATATATGAAGGCTTGTCAGACTACTCCAGTGACTTCAGTTGGTAGTATAAGGGGGTTGATTCCTACACAGCAATTTAATGCTCTCAGTCAGATGGTGGTAATTTAACAGCAGGAAAAAATACATTACCGTTAAAACTTTAGGCTAGTCATAAAAAAGTGATCAGTAACATAAGTGCATATATACTTAGAGGTTTACAAACCTAATATTCTATGTGGCCATTGACGTCACACCTCACTTAACCTTGAATTCAGTGCAATTGGAAAAATAGTTCTACCTTTTGATTAATTAATTAATTGAGCCAGACATTACTTTATATTAATTAGAAATGTTTGATTTTACAAGATGATTGTACAGCCTCAAGGGACTGACTGAAATGTACCTTTGAACTGTCAATCAAGGTATAATCTTTGTAATCATAATTAATAATTGAACTGTAATTAGAAGAAATGGACACCCAGTCTTGTTACTGCTTAGTAATATTGATAATAAAAAACTGGTGAAATAAGAAAATAACATCAATGTAGCAATACAGAAGAACCCTATTGTGCAGTTACAATCAGTTGATTGGGGGCAATTTGATATGAGGCATGATTAAATTGAAAATATAATTAAGATTATGGGGAAGCAAGTGCAATGCAATGTATTATATTGCATCATTTATTTTATTTACAGTATAAAATGTTATTTTCAGTATGTTTTAATTTCATTTAATTTTCCTTTAAGATACTTGTGGAATGTCTGTTGTTTGATGTACAGGTAAAACAGAATTCAATTGGATGATTAACAATTACAAGGTCTACATGTCTTGATGATGGCGGTTAATTTAACTACCTGTTAAGGATAGGCATATCTACCATTGGCTTTATATTATCATGTACCCTGAGGATGACCAGGCTATAGAAGTGGGCCATTTTGTTTCTTTGCATGCAGATAAAACTCCTAAAGAAGCAGTTGGGCAGGATATATAAATTCCTGCCCAACTGTCATTTCGAGACGTCTTTTAACAGTCAATCCTGTGTTGGGAGAAATGTCACGCTCTCAGCATGTTAAAGAACCCATTGCAACAACTCGTTATGTTGTCAGTATGTGACTAGTTGCAAAGGATAAATTTCCCACCCCTACCCAAACTGTCACAATTTGGCATCTTGTGACCACAAAATTCCTCCGCCTGACATCAACCCCTGCCTCTTATGTGATTTTTTGTTTTTTTTACCTGTTTCTGTGGTGAAAATGCATGAAATATATTCCACTGGATGTTAACTTAGACAATTATATTATCATGTGCTGTCTATGAAGAATCAGAATTAACAGAAAATAGCATGGAATTTGGAGTGTTCAAAGTTTCCTTGTAATTTAGAAATACTTTCACACATGCTTCTAGGTCATTTCAGATTTTACCTGAAATTAGAAAAGGTTATCTTTTCATCATTATACACCCATGCTTCCTCATTGTCCTTTTTCTATATTTCTATGAATTTATTCAATAATGGTTGATTAGACAGTACTACATGTTGTACTAATGTAACCGGTGTTTATGTGTGAGGAGAAGGGGTAATTTGCTGACTAAAGCTTCTATGCACACCTGGTTAGCATGTGCCACTGTATTGCCAGGCACACATCCTAGGCTGTCCAAGAGAATGAGAAGAATATCAGGTGTTATTAACCAATAGATCAATACACATAATTTACACCTGTGATGTGCCAGGTAACTGTGAGATGACATGTCTCCAGGGCCTAATGTCTTTCCTAATGAGAACTTATCAAAATTGATGAGTGGAGTTTAATTACAGTTCTTTGGGATATGTTAGGTTCAGAGAAAGAATTATCTTGGACTTAATTTCATCTTTACAGATGCCATTTTTTAATGTTAGATTAAAAAGTATTTGTTTTATGTAAAAGAAAAGAGTAATTGTTTAAAATACAGACTAAAGTTACTGATGCTTAAAATCTTTGGAAAAATACTTTTAAAAAAGAAAATTTTAAGGTACTGTCTGCTTAGAGTGGACACAAATAGTGCATCAATGTTCATGTATTCCTGTATTGTGTTTGGTGACCACAGGTCTAGTAGCTGTTTGGCTCCATCATACACCATACTCTCAAATATACCATATCTGATTTATCTGTAATTTGGGAGTAATTTTGGGATTGGGACTACTGGTTCCCTTCCATTTTTTATGAATTCTGGCTTGATTAGTCATTCTGGAGTTATCAGACTTTACTTGTTATAGAAATTGGCATATTTCTTGAATGATGTAAGTCTTATCCCATTAAATTCTTTTAATTTTTTTGTAATGTTCTTTTTTCCTTGTATTTTTTTTCGGAATTTTTTATGAGCTGGGATTAAATTTTTTAAAATAGCAATGTTCTTTCATAATGTACACTAATATGAAATGGCTTTTTCTTATTTATCTTAATTCTTTAAATTAATGCAAGGACAGGTATATATCTTGCTTTTTTCTCAAATTGTGATTAAGTCATTCCAGAGTTCAGGGACTTAGAATGTAATCAAAACAGCATATTTCAGCATGTCACTCAAAATGGGCTTACATACGTTCCTGATGTGATTCCCTGTGAAATCATCCAATGCTGCAATTACAAAGCTTTATATATCCATGGAATAAGTGCCTGAGTTGCAGGTTGATAGCTCTCTTTGTTTCTGGTCATGTTCTTTACACACCTGTCTCTGGCTCTTTTATACTATTTGACTAGGGTTCATAAAACATTGTTGAAAGCTGAACTTGTTTTTTGTTTCCATTGAGGCGGGGTTTTGGTAGGGGACATAAATTGAGATTAATATTGAAAACTTATCCTGATTAACCAAATAGTCCTGCAGAACTTGAATATTGCTGTCTTTTTCAAATTATTGTTCAGGAGTAGCTATGACTAAAGTGTAATATCATGTTCCATATATCAATCATAAAAAAGATGATTTTACTCTCTGAATGAGATTTGTGTCATTTTTGATTTTGACAAAAGATCTAGTCAGATTTTATTTTGTAAAAAAGATCTGTATTATATAGATAAATTAACTGAAATAAAAATCTTGTTTAAATATGAAAGTTGCTCATCTCTGTAAATAGAATTAAAAAACTCTAATGTTTGTATTATTTTAATATTAATGTACAATAAATGGCCCTTCATCTGTAATTAAAACATATGACAAATCCCTTCAGGTTTATACTGGCAACAGTCAGGTCTTTAAATCTGACAGTCACCATCTCCCTGGGGTCACAAAATATTGACAGGTTCTGGGAAAATAAAATCAGCTTTCCAATTAATTACATGATAATTATAATCAAGTCCCTTTTGGATGGAGATTTTCTTTTAACTTGAGTTCCATTTCTATTGACATTTACAGGTGTATTTCTCAGGTGTTTGACAAGCAGGGTTATTAAATCATTTTTCTGTAACATTATTGGAAAAATTGTCAAAAGGCAACTATTTTATATCAATCAAAGTTTCTGTTGAGTTTTTTCATCAGATTATTACTATGATTTTCATCAGAGATATTTCTTGCAAAATAAACTTTCTCTGATCAAAGTTACAGTAATTATATTCCAATTAAGTGAAATTCAATAAAACATGTAATTTTTCTAAAAGGCCATTTTTCTTTTGTTGTTTCTGATTTTTGTACCATGTAGTAATTACATTTGTGAATTTTTTTTTAATTTGACTCCACAATATGGCTCTATCATTTGTAATATCCGACTTGTTTCTTGTAATGAATTTTAAAGCAAAATCACTTATCAATGTCAAAGAAGGGAAAAAGAACATATTTCGTTGTAATAGCATTCGTCACCATAGACCAACAGCCACATAAAATAATAGTCAGCATTGATGTTTTTCTTGGAGAGCGGGTGACAACCGTGAATTACCTAATCGTTAACAAAGAGGTCGAGTGACAACTTGAACTGACAGTCTTATTATGTCCCTAACACAAATCCACTCCTTGGACGGCAATGTATCAAACTCGCAATGATAGTTAATTTCACTTTACAGAGCTGACAATGAAGCTTTGCCAATAATGGCAGTAGGATGGAAACTTGAACTTAACTTTGATAAATCAGCAAAAAGGAAAATGGGGTAAATTTTTATTGTTGTCAGTCAAATCTCAACAAGTACAGAAAATATACAACTTGGCTTTTGTAGTTGTTGCTACTTTCAGGTATTGTATTATTACTGGTTCACAGTTACAATTGACATGATTGACAGGTGAATAGATTATTATTGAATTGATAACCCAAGTTCTGGAAACTGCATGATCAGATGAGCAATAAAAACCATTGAAACAGAAGCTAAAAAAAACCTTCCATCGTTACACAAAGCACCTGTAGAAGTAACTTCCATGTTTTTAGTGATTTCTGAAGTGTCTGACTTCAATGATTGTAACTTATATCCTACAGGTAAACTTTTACAGCAAGGATATATTAATCACAGTCTGCCTAAGACCAATTTTACCACTGGTACTAAGCAGGGATTAATTTACAGAATGACTGCATTTTCTGGGTTGACTAATCAAGTTTTATCCTATACAAATTTTTACGGTTACATGACTTGCATATATTAAATTGATAAATTCCTAAGTAATCTGGTGAAACATACGGCTCATTTATACTTCATTGCATGATTGTCGTGCAACATCTCACATCTATCACCCGAACATCGCTCGACTACCGCACAATGTTGTGTGATTTTCGCTGAGATTAAAAGTTTAAACAAACTAAGACAGCGATATTTGTGTGACGTCTCGCCATTGTCCCGCATCAGTCGCACAACAATCACTTTGGAAGTATAAATGGCCCTTATAGTTCTATTAAATAAATTCATTCATAAAGGATATATAACACAACAATGTTGTCAGAACTTCACAGCTTGAACCCAATGTTGATACATGTACTCTTCATATATATTTATTTGGCCTTGCATACTATCAGGTTTGATCATTACAATTTCTGACATTACTGGAGTAAATCTTCAAAAACCTTCTGTATTTTTATAATCTATCATAATGAATGGCTCGATGACTTCTTTATCCAGTGAAGCTGAGCTTGCTTTGAGTAAACTTTGACTGGGAAGTTCCTGTACCTCTCTTTTACTTTTTTATGATTTTTTTAATTATTTTTGTTGGTGTAATTTACTTAATAGATACCGGGTAATATGCTTTTGGTGTGATTTTTACAGTTTGTCTGTAAATTAAATGTGTTATTTTTGTTTTCACCTTTGGCTGTCATGGAAGGGGTGGATGTATTCAACAAAACTAGTGTAAACTGGCCACAAGTTGCATGTACCTGTCCCAAGTCAGCACTTGTTTTTTGTCTAACCTGCGGCGAAGTCGCGAAAGCGAGACATAGGTGTTACTTTCCGGCGGCGGCAGCGGCGGCGTTAGTTTTTTTGAAAGCTCTATATCTCTGAAAGTATTAATGATAGGATGACCAAAATTAGTGTGCTTA
>JAULBM010000031.1:2681058-2696706 GCA_032357055.1 Geukensia granosissima | reverse complement strand
GAAAATTAGTGTGTCCACACGTTTATAGGGTCAAAGCCACATATACAGGCGAGACATTTTTGTGTCCACACTTGTCTTTATATGTTATAATTCAAACTTACAATTTAATTTACCAGTAAAACTTAACCCTTATAAACCGTTTCAGCATTTATGTTGATTGTGCCCTGTGGTTGTCTTATGTTGGCTTATGTATGTATTAATGTCAAGTTATGGATGACATTGTTTACAGGAATAAACAACTGAGTATGTATCAACAACTGTTAAACAGGTTTTACCCTTGGTCGCGAAAGGAAAGTGTGAGTTTGGATCCAACAACATTAATTAAACCCCACTGCAAGTTGCATGTGCCTGTCCAAAGTCAGGACTCATAACCTCGGTTGTCATTGTGCCGATTTTATTACTTCCCTCGCAGTGTTATATTTCTTTACAATCGCCTGTCATTTAAATATTAATTTTTTAGTCAGGATGCTCCTCACATTAAGTGCATGGGATTCAACCATTGCTGAAGGCCTTGTGTGGACCTCTAGGTTTTAAATTTTGATATTTAGTTGGCAAGCTGTTGTATAGTCTTCTTGATATATACACTATTTCTTTACTTATATTTACAAGTGTTTATTGAAATAGTCGTGAGTTCTAAATATCAATAGACACTGGACCAAGTATTGGATCTGAAATAACATTTTTAACATAATTCTTTATCTAGTGTTGAAACATTTAAACATTATAGATGTAAAAATACACTGAATTGAAGATTTTTTTAAAGAGAATAAAGATTTAAAATGATCATTGGTCATAATTTATTGACAACTTTATTGATGAGATAGAAAAATTTGTAACCTGTAGTTCAATTATGTATGATTCATACATGTCAAAGATTTGCCATCTAAGTAGAAATGGGTATCCTAATACTTATAATTGTCGTCATTGTACAAATTTTCCACTGAATTGACTTTCAATAATAGAAATAAAAAAGCAATACATTAAACCTGATTGTTCACATTAAATGTACCCCTTGTACCCTTATCCCACTAAATTTGGTATCAATAAACTCTGTAATAAATTAATCATATTATTTAAAATTGTGATGCTGTTTAAGCAAATGTTGAATTTAAGATATTGGAGATTTTATTTTGCCTACTTGTAAGATTTGAAAATTTGTTTCCATTGATTATATAAAATTAACTGTTACCTGTGCAAAATAAGATAGATTCACATTAATTTTTTCTCCAAATCTACTGATACTTTTGTTTAAGAAATTATTCATGACAGCCATAATTTGTTCTGATTTCACCATAGACTGGAGTTGTTTAATCCAATTTTATCCCTATTCTGATTCATGGGATAAAATTTAGGCAGAGATAAAATTAGAGTAAACAACTCCAGCACATGGTAAAATCAAAGCACATTATAGCTGACATGAATTATTTTGATTCTGATATGGTAAATATGTAAAAGTATTAAAAAACCGCCGTTGACTGACTTCTCAGATCAGCCACTGAAATGTACATGCAAGTAATGAAGTTTTGATTTTAACTTTCCCAGGTTACTTGAGGAGACAGTGATTTTTCTGTTTCTTTATATTCTTTCCATATGGCACTGAAAACTTTCATTCACACATGCTTTATTTCTCATGTTTCCTGTAAAATCCACAATTGTGTATTATTGGAACATAGATACAATTTATATGCAAATTTTCCTTGCACAATAGTTGTGAATTTTTTCACTATATACAATTAATATTTTAATTACCAACACTTAGATGTGATGGATTGGTCCATGGGGATTATAGTTGTCGGAGTCGGATGCCAACACAAAACTTTTTTTCAAACCTTGTCTTTCTTTGAGTCATTGTTAGATGATGTATGGGTTGTCTCACAGTTATCTTAATACTCATGGTGGTTTTATTTTACTTTACTGGAAAAGAAAAGAATTGGAGGCAGATAATTTATAAAAGATCTTGAGAATTGTAAGAGAAGTGATAAATTCACTGAAACAGTTTTTTAAGAAACAAATGCAGTTAGATTTTTTAATCGGTAGAAATTGTAACAAATATCAATTTTTTAAGTATAAGATGATTTTTTTCTTTAAAATGGATGTTTTTCCATTTTAATTGCTGATTAGACCTATAGGTTGGTGTTTGGTGCATACAGTTGCGTGATTCTATTTTTACATCACCCTTTGTTACCATATGGAAAAGAATGATGATGATTGATATGCTATAGATTTATAGAATATATTTCTCTTTGCTGATATTGTATGTACACATGTATAACATAATATCATTAAGGTTGAGGGTTTGCCATACATTTTTGTTACCTTCCTCATAAAAAAATAATACAATATGGAAAATATTTGGGTATAAATCAAATGTTTGTATGTTGTTTAATTTGTTAGTTAAATGCTTGGCCGATATTGTTCCATTCGTGTAATCCTTTTAGGTGTTAATCATTTGACAAACTAACCAGGAAATATGTTTACAATAGAAAATATTACACACTACTGATAAATATCACTTATAAATAAAAGCATGTGCAATGTCCCAGAACTCCATCGTAGAATGGAGTAGATTTTTCCTGAATGGTCGACCATGCGTGTCCACGACAAAGAATGGTAATTAATGTGTCAATAAAAACAATATTAGAGCTCTCTCTCAGTGGACAAGTTAATGTCTTAATTATAGTGGAAAACGTGTCGCAACATTGCTTACATGGAAAATATGATCAATGCCGAGTGTATTTGTTTTTCTCCATCATAAGTCTTATTAGTTTAATATTGTTAATCAAAAGTCTATGACAGTTTTGAAGATTTTTATCAGATTTTTACATAAGTCGGCTCTCAATTCTGTCCCATGGTTGACTAAAGAAAAAATAATTTGACTGGTAATTTAGACTTTACAAGGAATTATAATTAACTTTGAAGTGCAGAAATAACCGATATAATGTTAATTTAATTATAAAATTGATCCATACGGTAATGACAGTGTTTCTAGTTGGTTTCACTGACAGATTTTGTTTGTGATTTGATATTTTGCACTTTTCATTTATAAATACATATGATAATTTGTGAAATTAACTGATATTCTGTAAATAATAGTATCTAATGTTATTTTTATTATTGAAACTTATATCTTATGATGGATGTATACATTAATTGATTCTATTTTTATTCCTTAATCACTGCTGTGGGTTAAGGATTGTACCCACTTCATGTATTTGGTCATGTTGGTCAGTGTTTCCAAGTGTTTTGGGCATATGGAGTTGAATTATCTCCCCTATATCAGTACCTTTCTAATAGTTGAAATTTGGCAGAGATTTATAGAAAGACAACTTTTTTCTCACAATGTTCCTTTCACTTGTAAAATGAATAATGTAGATACCATAGTTATATATTGGTTTTCTTTTATTTTGTTTGGAATTTAACAGACTTTTACAATAGCAGTATGACAAACTTGCAGTGATTATAAGTCATCTTGGCACTACAACGTACTCTGTGTACATGAAGATAATTCTGTTGTCAGATATGAATGGAACGGAAATTTACTTCTGATTTATAGTTTTAATTACCTTTACTTTACAAATCAATCATCGTCTAAAATTTCATCGCCATATTTAAAGTGGTAAACATCCATACTTTCTTACAATGTCTTAATGCCTTCTACATAATGTTCTGCAAGGTTCAGTGGAGGAAAATCTCAAACAAAAGCTAGAAATCAGAATAGGGATGTCTTGTAAATACACAATTAAAGTGCAGAAAACAACTTAAAGGAATTTAAAAGAGGGTACAGTAGGTCTATTTGACTCCCTTGTCAACCTCAGAAGAAAAATATCTTTCTTGCCCATATTTATGTACATGATAAGTAGTGACTGTGTTAAAATCATATTTCATTCATGTTTTAAGATATGTTGTGGTATCATTGCATTTACTAGATAGAATGTACATGCAGACACCAAGTGTTACTATGTTTTATACCAGTATATTTGTAATCAAAAACTAGTTTTTCCTTTCATGTGCCCCATTCATTTGAAAAGAAGAGCTTTGACTTTCTTTGTGGTAGACAATTAAATAGATGTTGATTTCAATTACAACTGTAATGTAATATTTGCCTTTTCATCTTTCGTCCGTTTTGTAATGACACATAATGAAAAGTACGTCAAAATAAATCAAAATTATTTTCTTTTGGTGTGCTATCAAAACTAAGATGTTGAATTTGATAGATTTATTATTTAATATGATCATAAATTTTAGAGTGAGTTGAGGAATTATTGATCAAATTTGCTTGTTAAAATGTGAAAAATACTGTATTAAAAAACATACTTTAGCTGTATATATTCCTCTAGCTTGAAGACAGTATTTTAGCAAATCTATAGCTTATTTAATGAGGTTGGTTGAGTTTTTTAGAGAAAAATAATGAAAGTATCAAAAATATAAGTGAATGATTGAAGAGCTTGATAAAATAATAACAGATTCAAAGATACCTTATGTTTTAGGCTGACATTTTCTGGCACTCCAAGTCTATATTTGACAATACATATTCAAGTCTATATTTGACAATACATATTAAACAAAGCAAAGACATACTATGGATAAACTTACACCACTTTTTTCAGTTTTTTTTGTGGTGTTGGTATATTTACTTACCTAAATTATTTGAATAGTACCCTAGTTTGAAGGTCTATTTGGTCTCATTGAGTGTTCATCTGTGTAGTGTAAAAACATTTAGATTTTGAACTTTAAAAGAGAGTAGAGGGCTTCTAGGCTTTATTGAACATCCAAGACTTTATTACTCAATAACAGTACATAGTCAAAAAGTAGACCAAAATGCAAGAATTAACAGCTGGTGAAAAAAAAACATTCATGGAAACACCTGTGATTAATGTGTACAATAATTAACATTAGTTTGAGCACCTCTAATAAAGTTGAAAATTGATCTATTTAGCAGACTAATTTGTTGTCTTAAGATTTAAAAGATTTCTTTACATATTTAAAGTTTATTCAGGCAGAAGAAATGAGTTAATAGTGAACCCTGTCTGACCCCATTTGATTACTGATATCAAAAGTTCAGCCCAGTTTTTTCAAAGCTACTAAACACATAAAAGACATATCAACACTATGCTTGATTAGACATAAACAGATGTTCTTTACAGTTTTTCAAATTTTATGGTTCAATTTTTTAAAAAAGTGATTGCAACTGAGAAAACTCAAGTGCACCAGTAATTTGAATACTATATATTTGAACAACATACATCATCTATCGATCGGGGTCTAAAAAAATTAGGTACAGGGATGTCTACTTGTCAGAAACTTTGTAAATTTGTACAAACCCAGCAGTGTCTACAATAAAAGAGACAAATACTGAGTTACATTTGCTGAAATTGGAGCTTAATTGAGCAATCATTTGATTTTCATCCTGCTTTTTTTCTTAACAAATTTGATCCTCCACTAAAATTGCTCTCCCCTTCCCCCTTACACTTCTCTGATAAATGTCAAATGTTTGCTCCCTAACAGACTTTTGCAAAATTCTCTCATTTCCACCCTTACAGCAAAGGTTATGAACTTTATAAATTTTATAAGGGTGTCCTTTGACATGTGAATTTTTTTTCATATTTTATTGGTTGCTCAGTCTTACACTGATATCTTGTACAAGCTGTGAAAATAGACAGTAAAATGTGTCAAATCTCAAGATTTTGGTGGGAGGATCCTGGAAATTTTAAGAAGTGATACAAATGTTGAATTATGTTGATCTATTCAAACTGCACAAAATGAAGTTTTATACACCTCATGTTGTCTTGTCTGAGAATCAAATTTGAATGGCATTCTTTCGGCTGTTTAATTTTGACTTGTCCTAACATTTGATGATAAATCTCTGAACAGAATCTAATTTCTATTGCAGCTGTATTACCAGACAGATACAACTTAGAAAGCCATCATCACATCATCAGTAGATCTCATTTCTTCCCCCATAATGGCTTCTCAGAAGGAGAAAGTATATTACAGGTAAATCTTAGAATCCATCATCAGTAGATCTCATTTCTTCCCACATAATGGCTTCTCAGAAGGAGAAAGTATATTACAGGTAAATCTTAGAATCCACCATCAGTAGATCTCATTTCTTCCCACATAATGGCTTCTCAGAAGGAGAAAGTATATTACAGGTAAATCTTAGATTCCATCATCAGTAGATCTCATTTCTTCCCTCTTAATGGCTTATCAGAAGGAGAAAGTATATTACAGGTAAAGCTTATGACCCATAGTAAGAAAATCTTTTTTCTTTTCCAAGTCATAATGACTCCTCAGAAGGAGACGCTAAGAGTAGAAAAACATTTTTTATCATAGTACAGTCAAACTTCAGTAAGATGAATGCCCACTGGACCAGTTTTATTTATTCGAGTTAGATCAGCACAGTCATTATATTACAATGAATAAGATTTCAACATTTAGTTCTTTTTAGTGAAGTTAAAGCAGCAAAATGTATAGATGTGAACAAAAATCAGCTGGAAAAAATTGTTCAAATGTTTTTGAAAAAAAAGTTATGTATGTATATAAAACCATTGTTTTTTTTGTCAACTTTATAAATGTAACTGAGTGATATAAATGTAAATGATTGATATAAACATCCTTTTCAGGCTTTGTATGGTTTTCTGTTTGTTGTCACTTGTGATGGAGAAGTTTTCTTTGCAGCAAGAACAGTTGAACAGTATTTAGGTTTTCATCAGGTAAACAGAATGTTGTCTGTGTAGAGTGCTTTGTATTCCAAAATTCCAAAATATAGTACCAAAAGAGATAATCATGTTGCACTTCAGGTAGAATTACAGCTGAAAACTTGAGCATTTACAATATTACAACAGATTTCCAATTTGTGATTATCTGCTCTATTGTAACATAATGACACAACACACCCCCCAAAAATGTAGTTGTTTAATGCCATATTTTAAAAAAGAGGATTTGACACAACTTTTCTTCAAGTTCTTATTAAGATACCAGGTCAGATTGGAGAATTTACAAATCTTTGGTTGCCAATTCTATAAATGATATCACATTGATAAGTTTTTGAATATAGTGAACTGCAGAAAGGATAAAGTGTTTTAAAAAATACCAGAGTTGATCTTAGAAATGTTTTCCAGATTATGTTGGATATTAAATTGTCTGTAAATAGTTACCTCAGAACAATTTTCATAAATGATACCAAGTGATATGTAATCATAGAGCTATACAGCCATCACTATAAAACCCATATACTCTGTCTATATAAACATACATCATTCCATAACAGATTGATTTTTCTTGGCAGAAGCAAATCATTTTATGTCTAATGCCCCTTCCTATCAGTCAGAACATTGAGAAAATATGGTGTTTAATTTAGCCTTTCCCATTCCTTCCCGGCAGTAAATTACAGTGATGTAATAAACCCCAGAGCCATAAACTTGATTTGTTTTTTAGAAATGTGTAAACTATCTAAAGGTTAGATCCCATTCTGACTGTGATCTCCTACCGTAAAATTGTTAATGGTCCCCTCGCTGCAGCTAACGGAGAGAACACTAGTCGCCGTGCTTCCGCTTGCTGAATAACTTGATTGAGACACCGTACATCTTAAAGTCAATTTCATCTTAATTGCCGAACTTTATATACTTTAATGCAATAATTACTGTTCAATGTCTGTTGTTTTAAAGCTATTTATATCTAATTGACTGAGGAAGAACTTGCATCTTCTCCATCTTTCTTCTTTGTTCTTGACTCATAAAAATCGTAAAATCGTTTAAGGCAATTGAAAGTTCTTCATTGATTTTAAGTTAAGCACAGCAATTAATTAGAGGTATTAGAAGGATTTTGTTTTGAGTAAGCTAGGATTACTTCTAAGCTTCTGGGAGAGACAGACTTTAATTATCTCCCCCAAGTGCAATCTCCTGTTTTTTGGTAGATTTGCAGTATTTTACGATTCCCTGATTGATCGACCCCTTAAACTTCAAGATGGCATAATTCCGACCTACAATGTGATTAAACCTTTAAGATACAATTACACCATCAATCTGAACGAAGAAAAATGAGCGGGTTGAATTTGGGGTTTTTTAATCAGAATGTAGAATTATGTGACATTGATAGTCTTTAGCAGAACAAAGCTGATCATTACATGATGAACTTAAACATTACATTGATTCTTAAATTAAAGAATAATTTTATCAGCGATCACATTATCCCAGTGAAATGTAACTTCAAAATAAACTAGTAAACTGTTATTTATTTGAATCTAAAAGTCATTTCTTACTCCATGAGCAGAATGTCAATTAACATTGACAAATCAGATTATATTTCCATAGTAGATGTGACATTTTCATACTATAAAAGTAATTATGTTTTACAATTAGACTTCCAGGAATCAAGTTATTGGATTAACATGATTTAGAAAATATACATATTTTATTCTCAATATGATTAAATGCATTATGTTTAACATTTTGGGGCTGAAATTTGTTTTCAACAGTCAACCTCCATATTTTTTCACAAATTTGTAAATTTGCCTGAAATGGAGCCATAGTCCCATACTTGTTCTAGCTCTTCCTCTACCACAAAATTTGGTAAAATATCCAGTTTAATTGCCCGTTATTTATATTCCTTTCAATTTTATATTCAATACATATTATGGTTGTCTAGAATAAAACATTCCTAGAAGAAATCAAAACTAAATTTGAAATATATTTTTTTCTCTTTGTGCAGTCAGATATTATACATCAGAGTGTAATGGAACTGATTCACTCGGAGGACAGGGAGGAGTTTAAAAAGCAGCTCACCTGGAATTCTTCGCTTCCTCAGGAAAAATCTACCATGACATTACATGAAATCATGATGCCAGGTAATTATATAATGGGATATAAAAAAGAAATAAAGTGATTTAATTGAAAAAGCTTTTTTTTCAAGACAAAATGAAAGCAAGAATTATATAAAAAGAATTACAGTTGATTGCAAAAATAAGATTGCCCCACAACGATTGGAAGAATAGAGGACATTTATCCAAAATCAGACAGTGGATGGATAATGTAATTCGACCAATGTTACAAAGATTGTTTAGGAAGCTGCCACTAATAAAAATATTTAATACTGGATGAAACTCCAAAGAATGTATGTTTTAGTTAAAAACTGAACTATTTCTTTTTGTGAAAATTTACTGTGTTTGAATATGATAATGAAGGAACTGCCTTTTTTTGGTAATAAGAAATATATCTGCTTTTAAAAACTAAATATGTCCATGAAAGTGACATTCACTAATGTGAAAAAAGGCAAGATGTCAAATATAGTGCTATTTATCAGGGCTGTTTTATTCAATCATACTCAACTGAGCACACATTTAAGACAGTTTGAAATTGCCTCTTGCAAGTGTGTTTTGTGAAATCTCATGCAATGATATTAAAATAATTTTTTATACCTCATTTTAAAAGCTGTTTGTGGGAACTATGTAACTGCCTTCACCATGAAATCAACATAATAATATTTAATCAATGGGCTATAAATTCAGAAATTATTGCAATTTTTTTATTATTGCAAATAATGTGACAGGATTGTAATAACTATTATAAGAACTAGCATTCAGAAATTTTATAGTTACACTGTGATACATCTTTTGGAAAACTGCAATAATAAAACTTGCATTATTGTAGCAATTTTTAATTTCACAATAACAAATACATGCAATAATTTCTGAGTTTACAGTATGTTAAAAGCCTGTTTGATGCTATTGCACTAAGTATTTATATTTTACAGAGAATTATCACTATCTACACAGGTCTTTCACAGTACGATTTAGATGTTTGTTAGACAATACATCAGGATTCATTGTAAGTTCTTATTTTCAAATGTTCAGTTTTTTGTTTAAGTGAAATTTTTGTATCTAGTCTGTGGGTGGACTGATCTCATCTTTTACTTTTATGATTCTTATCTATATTGAACAAAAGTTGTATATACCATTAAACATTGTGAAGAATTTATTTGGAAGTTTCAAGAGTACAACCATGAAGGCAGCAAATATAATAATTTGAATGATGATATACTAATGTATTGTTTATTGGACTTTCCTACTAAATTTCTTGCTATTGTTTTCATGTCTGTTCATTAAGATTTTACCAAGCATTAATTCTTATAATAAATAACATAAAACATAAATTCAAAATACCTTCCTGCCTTGCTGCACTCATTTGAACAAGAGTTCTGATTAACATCTGTGTTGTTAGCTCACCTGACCTATAAAGCCATGTGAGCTTTTGTTATCACTCAGCGTCCATTGTCAGTGGCAGTGTGGTCATCAGTTAATTTTTTACATTTTGATTGTCTTTTCTAGAATTACTGAACAGATTTCAACCAAATTGGCAGAAATATTAGGCAGGTGGCTCTTTACCAGATTTATGTTTTTGGTGCAGATCAGAAATTCAACCTATCCACTAGGGCCAATTTTGTGTTCTGATTGGTCCAGATTTAAAAAATCTTCTTGTTAGAAACCACAAAGTGGATTGAATTGTTACCTTGCAGAAATGATTGTTAGATGGGCCTGTACCTTTGCCGTTCTAAAATTTAAGAGGTCTGCCATGACATGACTTAGTTTAATATTGGACCCTATGGAAATTTCATGTTTTCATCTTCTTGTCTGAAACCACTGAACAGATTTCAACCAAATTTGACAAAAATGTTAGGCTCATGGTCTTTTACCAGATTTGAGTTTTTGGTGCTTAACAGAAATTCAATATGGCCACCATGGCCAATTATAGGTTCCGATTGGTCAAAATTTCAAAGTTCTTGTAAAAAAACATTGTCACTTTGCATAAATGATAGTTAAGAAATTCTTTACTCAATTTATGAAATTTGATTGATTGGACTTATATGTTGGCTGCTATAATTAAGCTTAATTTAGCATAAATATAATAAAACACAGTTTAGAAAAAGTCACCCTTTACAAGGTGAGTGTTTACAGGATCTATGGAGCTTCTAGTTTATTGAATGAAGCTCTCATCAACATCTTTTTGTGTCGCCTTCACAAGTGGCGGGCAACATATAGGTATCAGTTTAGTTGTCTTGCGTCCCTCTGCGTCGTCCGCGTTTTCGTAACACTTTTCTCTGCAACCACTGAAGGGAATGATTAGATATTTGGTAAATAGCTAAGACATGATGACTTGTACCGTGTCTCCCTTTTCAGGTTTATCACATATCAACTTCCTGTTTACCGAGACTTTGAATTTTTTCACATAACAGTGTTCATATACAATTTTTCGTAACACTTTTCTCTGCAACCACTAAAGAGAATGATTAGATATTTGGTAAATGGCTTAGATGTGATGACTTGTACCGTGTCTCCCCCTTTTCAGGTTTATCCGATATCAACTTCCTGTTTACCGAGACTTTGAATTTTTTCACGTAACAGTGTTCATATACAATTTTTTGTAACAGTTTTCGCTGCAGCCACTGAAGGGAATGATTAGATATTTGGTAAATAGCATTAGACGTGATGACTTGTACTGTGTCTCCCCTTTTCAGGTTTATCGGATATCAACTTCCTGTTTACAGAGACTTTGAATTTTTCACATAACAGTGTTCATATACAATTTTTCGTAACACTTTTCTCTGCAACCACTAAAGGGAATGATTAGATATTTGGTAAATAGCTTAGACGTGATGACTTGTACCGTGTCTCCCCTTTTCAGGTTTATCGGATATCAACTTCCTGTTTACCGAGACTTTGAATTTTTTCAAGTAACAGTGTTCATATACACTTTTTCGTAACATTTTTCTCTGCAACCACTGGAGGGAATGATTAGATATTTGGGTAATAGCTTAGACATGATAACTTGTAACGTGTCTCCCCTTCTCAGGTTTATCGGATATCAACTTACTGTTTACCGAGACTTTGAATTTTTCACATAACTGTGTTCATATACAGTTTTTTGTAACACTTTACTCTGCAACCACTGGAGGGAATGATTAGATATTTGGGTAATAGTTTAGACATGATGACTTGTACCATGTCTTCCCTTTTCATGTTTATCAGATTTCAACTCCCTGTTTACCAAGACTTTGAATTTTTCACATAACAGTGTTCATATACAATTTTTGGTGACACTTTTCTCTGCATCCACTGGAGGGAGTGATTTGAAATTTTGGTAAATAGCTTAGACATGATGACCATGTTTATCTACAATGTTCTGTTGTCGACATGCAGGCGACACACGTCTTACGGGGAAGACTCAAAGTTAAGTTTCTTTAAAAATATTTAAGATTTTACAGCTCATTCTGGAATCCTTGGAGATATGGTAACAATTTCATAGGTCCCAGATTTTTAAAAAAAAATCAAAGGCATAGATAAATATCTGGAGGCAATTTAAATCTATAGTTTAACATAGTACCGCCCTAGATGTGTTAAACGTTCACCACAATATAACCTCTACATGACCTTGATGTCACTCAAATATAGATGCTGATAAACTTCATGAACGAAATGTTGTTTTTGAAAAAACCAAAATCATGCATTCTTTAAATTTGGAGGGATACAATTAGAATAGCTTTTAATGTCATGTGTTGTATGTTAAAGCTTTTTGATTCAAGGATTCATTGTACCTACTTTTCATTTTAATCTGAATTATTGCTAATTTTTATCATTCTTATTCAAAATTTTAAAATCTAGATAGTAAGTTTGGTTAGTTTGGTAGTGTGAGTTTGCACAGGTGTTTGAAACCCTTGAAAGTGCTTGAAAATGAAAGTTAGAAATCAAGGACTTGAACAGACTTGAAGGATGAATAAGGTCCTTGAAAGTTCTTGAATGTCGAAAGTTTGATGAAAGTAAAATTTATTGTTCAAGTATTATAAAAGAAAGTCAATGAACATGTTTAATTTCAACCCATCATTCATTTATTGATTATTCAAAAAGTGAAGATCTCCCATCTCCCCCAATTGGGTCCTGGGAATAGAAATAAGCAGCTGGGTTTCTCTGCCAGCTGGTAGAACTCCTGCTAAAGGGGTGTTTGTGGGGATATTTAAATACTTGAAACAAATGGAGAGCATCCAGGGGTTGTGATAATTTTGGCTCATTCTCCTCCCAAAGGTGAATACCTCCTATTGGCATCTATTTGTTTGGTGGGATGGATAAATTCTCAACCAACAAGATTCGAAGGGGATGTAAAATATTCAGTTCCTTGTTGAGAGAAATATCAAGATCTCAGCACAGACCTTTGTTACAGTTTGTTAGAAGGGTCCATTTTTTGTTAGTTGCAAAGGCTAAATTTCATCCTCTCCAGATGATTTATTGTAAGTCAACTTGTGTTGAATGTGATGAAGAAATATTTGCTGCTAGACGTTAGGCACCAGTCAATCAATAGAACCACAACTAGACCTAAAGGTAAACTTTTTTGAAAGATGCAATGATTAGACATCTCTTGTCCTAGTAAAACATGATAACACCTTGAAAGTCCATAAAAAGGGCTTAGTTTTTGTTGTTTAAATGTGTACTAACCATGTGTACTCAATTTCATGATTTTGTCCTAAAAATTATCAGTATTATCCCTATGAGCAATAGTTCTTTTACAGTAGCATATACTTAATTTTGCTGTTACAGGATTCTGGAATTGAAGTTTTTTATGATAATTATATTAACATTTTAATTGTTACAGATTGTAGTAAGGCTGGTGATTTTCAGTCGATTACCAGTCAGTTCTCACGTAGTCGACAATCCCGACAGTTCTCATTTAGAGAAGACAATAACCAGTTACAGAGCGACCATCCTCGACAACCTGTACAACACGAGTTTGACAGATCTGTGTATGATGATCAGATTAAAGTGTTTAACAACCATGTCAAACAGTTTGATACCAGAATAGACACCATGGAGGCCACCATTAATCAGCTGACTGAATCTATGAATTTTATGGAGAAAAAGGTAACATAGCTGAACAAACTTTAATTATCCTAAAGTATGATTCACTGGGCCCAGTCACTTTTTTATTAAATTAAGTTAATCCCTTGGAGGAATCTTCATTATCCTTATAAAACGCAAAAAAGTTTCGTTATCTTTTGTATATTTTGAAATTTTTATGCTTATCCTTTTTTTCTCCACTTGTTGAAAATTAGGAAATTTTGTTGTTATCCATTGTAACAATTTTTGTTTGCAGGATTTGTGAATTTTAGAAAATCAAAAATAATTTGATAGGTTTTATATCTATTTGCAAATATGTATGCACAGTGCCAGAAAAAATATGCTTGGCTGTACCAGAAATACAAGAGTTTAGATGTCTTTGGAACTTTATATTTTTCACAAAAATCAGCAATTTTCACATGAGCACAGGACAAACAACAACACCTGAGATAATTTGAACATCAAATTCAATTGCAGTTAGATAGTTTAATCTCATTCTAAATTTCCTTTCCAGATTTTGTTATTGCTTTAAGATATAATAGCCAAAAAAAAAAAAGAGACTCAGTTCAGTGAAACATACTATAATGTATGAAGATCCATTTCGGATGCTACTATAATTATATGATTTTAAATGCTCCTGCATAGCAAGAAAGCTTTGAGAGGTTCTGATTTAAGGTTTCTTCTTAACTTTCTACAGTAGACACGATTAAGACTGTAAAAGAATTTGGCAAATCATAAAATTTTAAACTAGATAATTTTATTGATTCCCATTTTAATTAGGAAACCCTGAAGTTTTGGACTCTAGAAAATAGATTATTTGTGATTTTTTGGACATCTAGAGACCAGTTCTTTTGCACTTGATTTCTCTATTTAAGAAATTATTAACAAATGTCTAAGTTTGTTGGAGATTTTAATATAGGAGATAATTTTTCCTTTATTAAAATCAAAACAAACTTAAGACCTCCGTGATTTATTTCTTAAACAGAAAAATCAAGTGCATTTCTTGATTTGGACATAGCCCACGCAGTATGTCACATGTAAACCTGTGTGAACAGTGATTACCCTTCTGGAATACCTGAACTTACCCTGGTTTTTGTAGGGTTACTCCAGCTTTAGTTTTCAGTGTAGTGTTGTGTATTGTATGTTTGTTTTGCATTTCATTTTGTTAGCCATTGTCTTGTCTGTTTTCAGACTTAATGATTTCTGTCTGCTCCTTTGGTAGCTTTTTTGTTCATCTGTTTGTAGACACAACCAGTTCATTGTACTTACTTGACATACTGTTGTAATATGAAGAGGACAAAAAGTTTATTGATTTTGAGGTCAGAGGTCAAGTTGATAAAGACAGACCTGGTTTCTGTTTCATCAAAAGATCGCTAACTTAACCTTCATGTTAGGCCATTGAAAATGAATGAAATAACGTGCACACTAAATTAGCGATTGTTTTATGAAACGGGGCCCTGGTCTAACAGGCAGTACTGTTTCCTTGCAAAGGAGTCCCCTATTTAAGTGGCCTTTATAAAACAGACACTCAATATGGCAGTGTTTCAGTTCAAAAATGAATGAAAACAGTTTATTTTTAGCAATTCATTGACAGTTGGGATTTGAAATTAAGGATGTTCGCTGCTCATCTTTTTGATTTTTTGTCAGATTTTCGGAATCCTCTGGTTTCCTCCATTTAAGTGCATTAAAAAGTTTTGCCCATTAACCCCCACTTTTCTTTTTACATTCTAATTTTATAAAGTGTAAAGAGTCTTTTTTGAAAATATTAC
>JAULBM010000031.1:2656280-2672352 GCA_032357055.1 Geukensia granosissima | reverse complement strand
CCCATCAACATAAAGATTGAAACAGTATAAAAAAAATTTTTAAACAACGCACAAACAAATTTTTAAATGATGTTGAATGAGTGTAACGTTTCTTTTTTTGACTAGTATATTTATGTTTTGTTAAGCTTTTGTTTGATATTATGTGTGAAGAAGTGTTGCTCTGTGTTGATAACTAGTACATTATATTTTCAGTAATAAAGACTGGTAGTTCAGGTTTGATAGCCTATAGATGGCTGACCAAGGAGTTTCGATGGATATGGCTACAGTCAAGCTGCAAAGTTATCTACAAAAACAGCAAACCAGACTTTGTCATATGTACTCACCGACAGTTGACGTAAGTTTCTTTACTTTGTTGCTTAATGAGGCTACGATGTCTTAGACATCAAGGCAGTAAAACTTACCTCATGATTATGGCATATCACCTGTACAGCTTGATTCTCAAGGCACTTCAGTTTCCTCCACTAATTAAACTGACTTGCAAAAAAAAGACTGAAATATTGATAGAAATGTAACATATTAAACCCCAATAAAACAAAAAATAATTATCCTATTGTCCTGACCTTATATCATAAAAAATACAAGTACATGTAACAAACTTCAAATCTCTAAGGTATTAACAGCCCAATAATGAAAGTATCAAAGAGTTAGGAATAACTAAAAAAAAATAACACCAAGTTCACATTTATCGAACTTAAGTTCTATTGAATTTTTCATTGAATATTATGTATAATAAGATATTATTTGTATGTTTTGTTTTCTGTTTTTCAGTGATGATGAAGGACAGGATTTGTTTCATAAAAGAGGAAATGAATTCAAACTGCCGTATCCATTGTTAGACTTAGATATCTGCTCTGGTTTTGATTTTCCAAACGATGAAATGATAACAAAAATTAAAAATGGAAAACAAAAGAAGCAGAAAAATCAAAGTAGAGATTATTTACAATCACCTGGTAGAAAACGGAAAAATGGATGTCGAGATATAATGAATGGAATAAATGGTTTTAGTGGAGCCTATCCACAGTATGGAAATTTTGAAGGTAGTGACTTTAAACCAGAAATTCTATATCCATATCCTCCAAATAATTTTGGACTTGAAGCAGATGTCTACCGTCCACATGGGTATACCGGTTTTGCCGGATCAGTTTATCCAACTGCCGATACATATGGCTTAACGGAAGCAGAGAAACATAGTTATGCTAATGGTTATTATCTTGATTCACACAGGAGACAATATCAACATACATTAGGTTACCATGGAAACGGGTACCCTGACCTAATGACCCCTGCAGGAAAGTATGGGTATGGGTTCGGATGTGACAGTTATGGACTGGAACTTGCCAAAAAAGTACATTACGGAGATGACTTTTCAAGACTTGACAACGATTTCAGAAAATATGCATATGAATATGGTAGTGAAAGACTACAGCCAAGATTGAATGGTAGTCTAGAACCTGTTGACCTGAGGTCATCTTCAATGTACTCTAGTGCCGGCTACATGAATGGTGTAGAGGGCATGGTTGGTCATGGGACAGGTTATACCTCATCCTCTCTGATCAAGCCAGAACTAATTCATGGACAAGGGTTGTCAAAAGAGACAAAAGTGATATGTTCCACATCAGACCTTGGACAAAATAATCAAGGTTTAACCATACCCTTGCAACATAATTCAGTGATAAAGAATAATACTAGTCCGAGATCAGTTCAAAACTCCCGGAATTCCGACCAGGTGAATGGACACTTGTTAAACAATTATAATAATTCTGGTCGAGGCAATGTGATAAGTAGTCCAGGATCATCGTGGAATCAATGTCTAAAAAACTCCAGTCCAAACTCAACACCTCGCTCAGATCGGAGCTGTAGTCCAAAGCAGGGAAAGTCAGATGGTGGCATGCTAGCCACTAGTAGTCCTGTGACTGGAGCCACTCCGGCATCAGTAATACACACACCCATTCATTTAATGGATCGATCACCTCCTAACAGGTAATTCTATTTACTGAAATTTCTTGGAATATTTTCTGAAGTAGATAAATTATAAAATTTCCAGTATAGTTCATGAGTTTGAAAACTAAACCTAAATAATGCTGACTTTACATCTGCCAATCCAAGAAATATTCCTATTTTTCCTAATAGATATTAAATGGGTGGAATTATTTAACATGTAATTTACCAGGATTGACTGTTCAGGAAATAGAAGTGCATTACTATCTGTAGACTCCATTTTTTCCTCCAAAGTACATTGAACAATATATATTCAATAATAAAATAAAGATGCAGTAATCAGATAATGTATTAAAATAAATGAAATAAATAAAAGAAAACAAAAATTCTTATAATGAATGTATTTTTTAAATGAACCAATTATGAATACACTTTATAAGGTAAGGGTTGTTCCTGTATTTATTGAATGGTTGGCTCTGAATAATTGGATGGTTTGTGGTTATTTTGGAATTATTTGCCAAACAAGTAAAAATATTTTGTGCCTAGTGGGGTGCAATAAAAAGTGCCTTCACTCCTCTATTAACATTTATTTCTGAAACATCCCTTAACAAAATTAATATAAAATTGAATCCCATTCCTCATATTAAGTACCTAGGGCACAAGAAAATTAATTCTTGGGGCGGTTATTAGAATCCCATTCCTCATATTAAGTACCTAGGGCACAAGAAAATTAAATCTTGGGGCGGTTATTAGAATCCCATTCCTCATATTAAGTACCTAGGGCACAAGAAAATTAAATCTTGGGGCGGGTATTAGAATCCCATTCCTCATGTTAAGTACCTAGGACAATTAAAAATTAAATCACAGGGTGCCTATTAGAGTTGGAAAAATATGGAATTTATTCAAGTCGGATTTGAAGTATTTTTTGTTTCTATAGTTAAGAATCGTCATAAATGACAAATTCTAGTTTGCCTTACCTACATTAAATGTCCTTCAATATCAAATTGCTGTTTTTCAAAGAATTTTCTGTTCTTGGATTTTGCAATACTGAAAGTGTGTGATGCACTTAGGCATTCAAATCAAAATTAAGGTGAAGGGGTGCTCAATATGAGGGAGACAGTATGTGTTGTATACGGTGTTGAACATTTTATTTTGATTTTTATCAAATCTTCTTTTTATTGAACATAGAACAAGTTAAAACAAATTTTTTTTTAATCTGTATCTAAATTTAGATTAAAATAAAACTGTCTTTTCTTAATTTTCAGGTCATGTGAGAAGCAGCCATTAGTTGGTGGTGGAATTCCTGTACCAGTTGTCAAGACTTCACCCTGGGTACAATACCCATCAACCCACTCATCATATGGCGATCCTAAGGATTGGACTGTACATGGGGATCTCTATTCTTGTCATCAGAAATCAAGGGGAATAATCTCAGATACTATGGCACATATCTCAAAAGTGACGATTCAATGAAAAAAGAATGTTAAGATTTTTGTGATATAGTTTGTAAAATGTGAAATACTCAGAAATAATGGTTATTGCCAAACTGAAAAAAGTCCCATTATATACAGAGGGTAGAACATGTATATATACTTGTAGGTAGTATATACATGTAGCCATGACTTGATATTCTAAGTGCACTATAAGTGTAGTTTATCACCCACTGTTAAAATGTTCACATTTTGTCAAAAAGGATTAGTGTACATGCATACCAGTATTGCATTGATATCTGATAGTGATATTCTGGAATCAGAGAGAAGTAGTACTAACTTTATCTGAAGAGAAAAATACCCATTTTGGTTTATAACAAACCATATATCCATCTGTCTACAATACAAAATCTAATTTTATCAGAGTTTCTGAATTACCAGAACAAGTTGTTTCTGCAAACGAATTGAACTGCATTTACACAGAGACATATAATACATATATTATGTACATATGGTGCATACAAAATGTTGCATTTAAATGTATTGTTGTCAAGTTTTGTAAATATATCTCCATTATGTAAATACACATCTCCATAGAAACGTGTGTTATAAACACGCTATTGTTTACAAATCTTGTTTTGTTGTTGCTTGTTGTATGTTTTTATTGTGATTAAGTTATAAGTGACCTGCATAATCAGAATCTATTAGCATTCCAATATTACATGTTTGCTTCAGTTAAAAAAGTATAAACATGTATATGTACAACAAAATTATATGTCCCCTTTCAACTGGTTTATTAAGAAAAAGTAAACATTAAAAAACATAAACAAGAAGACAATCTGCTTGAATATCAAATAAATTTACCATGGCAAGGAAACTATATCAAACTAATTTTTGTGTTGCCTTCTGTATAACAGAGCCACACATAGGGATTACTTCATCTTAGGTCACCCAAGTCATCACTGTCATGGACATAAAATTCTCTAATCTTCTACTCCTCCTTAACCACACAATAGAACTCAAAACTCAAAATTACACATAATCTTCAGTAAGTCAACTATTTCACTTCACTATCTTTTTTATTTTCTTTCCAAATCAATATTTAAATTTTAACTGCCAATTTTTTCACTAAGATATATGGGATTATGCTATACAATGGGGGTAACCATTCACAACCTGCTACTCCTCCTTAACCACTGAACAAAATTCAACCAAAGTTAAACATAATCTTCGGTAGTTCATAAAGTATTGCTTTATCAATTTCATTTTCTTTCCAAATCAATATTTAAATTTTAACTGCCATTTTTTCACTTAGACATATGTGAATATGCTGAACAATGTGGGTAACCATCTGCTCCATAACCTCAACAGAATGAAACCAAACTTACACATAGTCTTCAGTAGCAAGTCTAGTATTGCACTGTCTCATCTTTTCTATCATGAATGAGTTATCTTTCTGTGAAAGCCTCACAAGGCAAAGTTGTGACAGGCGACACAAACCTTCTGAGGAAAACCCAATCCTAAGTTGGTGAGAAGATATAATGGTGTAATGTTGTCTCTCTAGGTCAGCATTTGTATGGAGATGTTATACAGAATAAAGTTGATGTAAAACAAAAAAAAAATTTTCATCAATTCAATAGGTTCTTTGTTTACTTGATAACTTGAAACAAGGTATTTGTTGATTGAATTTGAAGAGAAGATTATTTTTAATTTTAAATAGTAATTAGTGCAAAAGATATTTGTCCTTTTATTTTATTTCAAAAACTGATAGCAGTTTGTATGGTAATGTTTTCAGTTGTCTTATCAGGACATGGGTTCCATCAGATAGAAATTTCATGTATGTAAATACATATACTTCTGACACCACAGAAATATGAAAATTGCAGTCCCAATAACTATTAAAAATTGTTACAAATTTGCATTTGTAGAAGTATATTTTCTTCATAGGTATGAGTACTAACGTATGCCCAAGACAAATATAAAACCTTTTCGATTGCAGATTGCCTAAGACCTATTTCTGGTGCAGCTCACATAATGAACTGTAACAATACTATATGATTTGAACAATATTTTGTTCCTGTCAATTCTTGTTAGATAATATTTATGCTCTTTTTATTTATTGGTGCTTCATCATGTTAAAGATCTATCATTTATTAAGTAAAAATAAACATTTATTAACCATGTGTTGTTTGTATGGGTCTTTAGTTGGAATACCTTGGTTAAAGAAGGGTACATGTATTTAGGATGTCATTCCCATCAGAGATATTTTGTAATCCTGGCTGCTTAGAAGTTCGTTCAGAATACATGTTTACCAATGTTGAGAGAGTAATTTGTATAATGTCTCTGATGACGATGGGGGCACTAAGGTGTACCCCGCCATATGTATGTCTGCTGGATCAAAAACGGCCACAAGCGTCGACATTAGGTGCATATTTTTGCAATTTATCTGCACAGTTACATTCACATGTGTCGTAACTTTGTTCAAATGGGTGAATATATATATGAAAGAAAACATGAAAATACAGAAAAAAAGCAGTTGTGGTATGATTGTCCATGAGATAACCACCCAAAACTATAAATTACATTAATTTAAAGGTTGACCTAAGGCCTTGAACAATAGGCACTTATCCATATTTCGGTAAATTAGAGGTATTTTGTCTCCGTTTTTGTCGTTTTTGAGGGCTCAGTCCCCTGTCACTTGAGGTAGTGTGCAAATACATCAGAAAAAAAACTTAAAACGGAGTAGGTATGGCAAACCGTATATTTGGTTTATGACGCAACAAGAAGTTATTGTGAAAGCCGTCTTTTGAAAATGTCACAATTTCGACAAAAATGCAGGGCACATTTAATTTGACTATTTCAACAAAGATGTAACATTTTCTATAAAAATACCATATTTATGTGTAATATAATATATCACAAAATACCATCAATGTGATGTATGGTCTTTTCGTTTATTGACAACTCGTCAGCAGTGCTCGAAGTCAAAATGTTTTAAATCAAGTTAAAATTACAATGGCAATTCTAATAAAAACAAACATGAGAACCAAAACAATCCAGTTAAAATTATAATGACAATAAGCTCAAACATCAGAACCAAAACAATCTAAAATCAACAGGATTCCAAACTAAGCTTAAGGTTACCTCTGCATTAATTAGAAGAAAGAACTTTAGAAATTAATTGTCATTTTTACCAATTTTGAACGGAAAAATCAAAGACATTCATGTATCATGCCAGAAGAAAAAAATATGGAAATTGATATAGTATATGCAAATTTAAATCAATTTTCTATGTGCCATGTGACCATTGTAGAACCAATCTAACTATAAAAAACGGTTGGATTCATCTAGATCTGTTCATACGGACATGTTTTAAAACGATTCATATAAAACAACAGATGTAAGTCACTTTTCATTTAAGCAGTGGTGTAATGTTACCATGCTCGCATTTAGTGCGGAAGGTCATGGATTCGATCCACGGCCATGTCAAACCAAAGACATTAAAATTGTTATTTGCCGCTTTTCCGCTCAGCATGCAGCTTTTAGGAGTAAGAGCAAAACCTAGTCGACCCAGAGTCAGAGTGCTGTGTCTAGCTTCTAAGGACTATACCTTTCGTGAGCTAGCACATTAAAAATCCAGCTCAGTGTGTCGGTCTAGTACAAATCAGGATTCATTCATCATCGACATTCATTAATATGCTCTCGTCCTGAATATGCATGAAAGCAACATTCATTCAATCAAGTCAACCAAATTCACGCTCAAAAACGTGTCTTTACGACCCTTGTAGCCGAAAAGGGTAATCAGCTTGGCCTAGTATTTTATTGATAGAGTGTTGCTGCTGACAATTAAGAAAGCTACCTAACCAAGGGTTTATCAAGAATATGAAGTCATCACTACGGAAATTTTTTGGTCGCCATCATGGTTGACCATTTCACAAATGTCAATGGATATCTTTATACTGTCGTGACAACAAATCCGTCCCTATACCAGTTGTGACTAACACCGAATGCTACTATACACCGGCTTTGTCTACTGAGAAACACGACGGGTGCTGCTAGTATAGGAGTTCAATGAAGTTAACATCATTTGCATGGTAATTAAGATCTGTATATAGTCAAAACATTGCTAACATCAGTTGGTAGTAAACTTTCCTAACAGAAGTGAAATTGATATCTTCCCACTGTCGAAGACTACAAGTCTGGGCCCGTATTCATAAACAATCTTAACTTAATTGTTCATTTGTCTAAGATTTTCCTAAGGATTTCCTTAGTTAAGGATCAAATCTTAGTGAAATTCATAAAGCATCTTAATTACTCCCTTAACTAAGGAATACTATAGTATTAGTCTCGTTCCCAGACTCTCGTCTACGAGATGTGATCTCTCTGAATAGAGAGTCGCACTATGTAATACCAAGCTCCAAGCAGCGGTCAACGTTCGTACCTCAGCTAGGACGTGTCACCACTGTTTCGGAGTTTTGATATAATGCGTCTGGATGATCGAGACTCTTAAGTTTCTGCCAATACGGAACTCCTCGCAGTTATATCACTTAATAATAAGTAATTCTGTCAACAATGATTCAAAATGCCAAATTCTGTCAATAAAATTCATAAAAGCACTGTTTGCTTAGTTTACAAACGTACTGAACTGGAACGATGATTTATTGCACTGTCAGAATTTCTTATGCAAAAGCTAAATGATATAATACACTCTATCAAAGGAGTAGGTACGCAGTTAAGCTCCATATTTGGCTCAAATTTTAGATTTTGTGACATGATAATGAGTTGTTGTGAAAATGCTGTTTAATAATCGTCTTTTAATAATTCATTTCCTTTTCTTTTATACTTTTCGTCATGTCGACACAATGAAAGAGTATATTTGACTATTTTGACAAGAATTTAATATTTTCGGTAAAAATACTCAATTTTTGCAGGTGTTTTTTTTTCAAAATAGATATGATTGCACAAAAACATCAATCACGAAGATTTAACAAAACATTTATCCTTGATAGATGTTCAATTGTGCAAAGTTTGGTTGTGATGTTTTTGTGCGATCTATATTAAAATTGACAAAATAGTATCAAATATTGCATCAAATAAATTAATTTCTTGGTATTTTTACATTTATAGCATTTTCTATCTCTCATGTGACCATTGCAGAACTAATTAAACTAAAAATACTGTTGGATTTTTTTTATAGACATTATTCAATGCAAAAAAATATGAAATTATATATATTAGCCAATTTTCATTTTTCAGCCATATTCTTGGGTCAAAAATGACCTTAACTACCCTCGTCCTTTGACAACTGACTTTTATTGTGAACTTAATCTAGAGATCCATTCCCTTAAAAGATGAAAAAATAAAACAAAACTTTGATGTTGAAAACGCAATTGTGATTTTACACTCTTTCAACAAAACCATGACCGATCTAGAATTTTCAGCAAAGGAGGAAATAGTACAATTTTGAGTACAAGTGGCACCATATGCTTGCATAAATCCTCATTAATTTTCATAAAAGTTTTAAAAGGGCGATCTGAAATCCAACCCTGTCATATAGATTGACTAAACACGCCAACAGCAAATAATTAAAACTTTTTGACTCTCCCTTTTTAATGTAATTTTTCTTCAATGAATACAATACATTACGGGACTGAAATAAAACTTTACACGAGAAAAAAGCCTTGGTTTTAACTTACCAAAACTTTGATTGTAAATCTCAAAAAAATTAACTGCAACACAGAACAAATAGTCGGACTTTCTTAATAATATGCGATACTGCCTCGCCGTGTCTTTAAACACAAAGTATGTCTCGTTATAAACAAAATCTGAACCAGAAAGGAAAAAAACTCTAAATCTTCTCAAAACAAATGGCTGATCAACGAGAACTAGTTTCTATTTCATTTGTGTTTTGAACTTTGAAAATATGCAAGTTATGTAACATTATTAGTTAAGACTTATTGATTGTTGCTTAACCTACAGTATTTATAATTTGGACCGTGATCATGATGAGCACAAGCTTAACATTGAACTATAAGCGGTTTTGCAGGCGTAAGACCAGAGAATTTAATCCCCAAAACAAATTGAGGTGGTTTGAATACAGGTGAGAAATTTATACTTTGCAACTAGCCGAAAATTGACAGTCAAACCGATCACCCAATTTCTCCCCCATGCTGTTTTTGAGGTGGTCGAGAACTTATTAATACCGCCAAGTCCAGCACTATTTAGAGGCAGTTATTCTTGGTTTTTTGCAACGTGTCGAATTAGATACAGACGACCTTTTTAGTGTAATGGTTTTGATGTAGATTCGGTATGGTACAAGTATACATTACAGAACTAAGGCACTAATATTTTGGTAGTTTTAGTTGATTGAGGGTTAGTTGCAATTGACAACATTTTGAAATTTTCGATAGCTATAAAATTACAAATTCCGATAATATCAGTCGTCTGTCCGGGGTTACAAGGTTTGTGCGAGAAGTTAAACAAAATGGCAATCAAAAGATGTTAGATAAAGATGGCAGAGACTCTCGCTTATGTCATTACGATTACTTAAATCACCTTTTTTATTAATGCTTGGTTTTGTGGAGTAAATTTTTAAAAGGGCAAGAATAATACCCAAACATTGGAAACTCTGTGTTTTTGTCCTGGTCTGAAGTGTATTAACTGCAGTTCGTACATAATTATATTTTTAACTGTATAGACATTATTTTACTTTAAATAGATATACTTTGTAATAGTTAATGTAAGTACTTAGCTACCTTAAAGTTAAGGAAAAACTTAAGTGAAATTTAAGTAATTTTTAGTATTTTTTAAGGGTTCTTGTTACTCGATAGGTCGTAAAAAGATTTTGGGAGGTTGAAAAAGCTTGTAAAAAAACGATCAAATATAACTTTTGATGTAAAATAATATTGGATCGTTTAGAGAATTACTTTACGAGTTCATTCTCTTTGTTTTGTTAAAATCGATTGTTATATATATGAAAAAAAACCATTGAAAAATACACTTTTCACAAGAATTTCATATGGTTTTAACCGTTATGAAAATCCAGGGATGTCCAAATATACGTCCCTGGTAAATTGTAGTAAATTTCTTGAGAACTACGACGAGTTTTAGTCCCCAGACTTAGTTTCTGACTTAAATATACGATAAACCGTAGGCGTAATTCAAAACTTCAACTATGATATTTTTAACATTAATATTTGGGGAAAACCCTTAGAAATTTACTTGTAGCTTTCACACCTGAAATTTAATTCATAAAACGATTATGAACCCGTCCATCAAGTTTTGGCCGGCAAGTGGACATCTAATTTGCATATAAATGCTTATCTATAGCAATAGATGAAAAAATGTTTTTAAAAAATACTTCGCAAAATGGATATCTTAAACTGAAACTTTATTCGAAGAAAATTTTCAAAATTGTTGGACAATTAAATTTCAGCGATTTGCTTATTTACCACCTGCACAACTGATACGTTACCTTCAAAATGCAAAACTTTCCTTTTCCAAACATAAATTCACGCAATTGCCCCAACCTATAAATTACCTAAATTACCGCGGGAAAATATTAGATCGACAAAATTCAGGGTTTGTTGTACCATTCAAGAAGTTGAGTCAGAGATTAAAAAAAAATACTGCCAAGTTTCTTGAACGATAATGGCAATTAATGCGTAGAATAGTGGAGAAATCATTTAATCTTAAGTGTCATAAATTTTTAAGGCAACCGACAATTTGTTCAGTTATAATCGTTTCAAATGTGCAATGTGGTATATGAAACGTCGAATGCCCTCACAAAATCTCGTTGCGGACTATAGCTTAAGTTTTCAGTGTAATGTCTATCTGTTGGCCATGGTTTTGTCTGTCTTTTGAATTAACAATTTCGGCCTGCCAATTTGGTATCTTCGAATTCTATTCACAAAACAGATAATGCGATGATGCATTCTGAAATTTTTAGCAGTCTCCATTAAAAGGAATTCGAAGATACCAAAGGGGCAGACAGAAATCGTTAGTCGAAAGACAGACAAGACCATGGCCAACAAAATGAAACGAAAGACAAACATGGAAGACACAAAACTACACTGAAAACTATAGCTGAAGTAACACGAACCCTACAAAAAGCAGGGTGAAGTAAGCGTATCTGTTTTTTCCGGTAATATAGATGTTAGAACTGTACAATAAAACCTCGGATCATGTGGATTAACAGGGATAATATACCATTTACAGACTTTAACATTTACTAGCTGATCTATGTCAACATGTACAGACCTGTTAATCATGACCGCATATACAAGTAATCGATTTTCTGTTATTTAAATAAGGTTTTAATTGGCAATACAATAAAAAGGAAAACAATATTTGAATATTTTGTTTGAAAAGGGAGGTTATTTTTGTGTTTTAATTGTTTATAACAATACATCAGTTTTATTGTCCTGTTATTCCTAGAGTTATTACATGTATCTTGTATAGTTTTTTATATACTATATCTTAGTCTTATATGTTAGGATTTATATTAGTTAAAACATTTTTTATTTAAAAAACATCCAGAATTAAATAACAAGCAAAAAGGGATTTGGAAACGTGATAGACTTTCTTTTTTGACAGCCGTCTCCTCTCCTTGGATATAATATAAAGGTATACTCGGTTTTTATTGTCGGTGTTTGCAGGAATACTTTCCAGTTTTTCTTTGATACATATTCCCCATATGATTAAGGAAATTACGACACATGTAAACGTGTATCGCAATTAGTGCGCCCAATGTTGACGCTAGTTTTTGATTCAACAGTGGACTAATTGATTCTTGAAAAAATTACAGCGACAAGTGCCACTCTCTTGCTGACGGATTTCTTTGTATATCATGGTTTATTTTCTCGTGTACATATACACCAATTGCCGTGGCTTTGTTTCATATATTAATAAAGTATGTAAACTATTTGAGAGCTCAATTTTCCCAAACCTAGGACAGTCTTGTGACAAAACAACATAAAAACCGACTTTAAACCTTCTGTATCAAATTTTACTCTTGAAGACATTTAAAAGGCAGTTACAAAAATGACAAGAGATTACATTATGTCTCGACCCTTAAAAAGTTCTTGCTGTTTCTGACAGCTTTCAAAAGCAAACTACAAATAATAGTATACGTGGTTTTCTAAACAAATCCAGTGTAGAATACCCATGTGAGAGGTATCAGATGTTATTTTTTATATAAAAGGCTTCGAAAAGTATTGCAGTATTGCAAATTAGTTGTCCTTGCCGTTAGATGAGGCTTCCTATTCCGATTTTTTACTATGTTTTGATCTTTAACTTCCTGTTTCGGGATTAATGCTACTGATGAGAGGTTACTCATTGAAATGTACATATAGCATATAGCATATTTATTCAACATCGGTAATTTTGCTAAAATTCTAAAACAATGAAGATTCGGAGAGTCTTCGAAAAGTATTGCACTTCATACCCGTAGCCAGGGGTGTTCGAGGGGTTCGGACGATTGAAAACCAATAAGCACTTTTAAACTTTCAATTCAGATTGGTGTATGACTATTAAAGTCTAAAATAAACAGGACTTTCTGCAATGAAATAAGTGCCAGGATGGTTAGATTGCAGGATTTTGCACCAAATACCCGAGACTACCATCGGTGAAGGTCGCTCAGCAAGTCGATGAAACCACCCCTTGAAAATTTGCAGTTGTCCCTGCTGTCGGATTTGGCTTCCAATTTCGATCTTTTACTAAGTTTGGATCTTTGACTTCCTATGTTTCGGTTTTAATGCTACTGATGAGAGGTTACTCCTTGAAATGTTCATATAGCTTACCCAAATTTTCCATTTTTATTTAACATTAATAATTTTGTATTTTATAATTTATAAGTTAATGATAATAACGGATTCTTTATAATTTGCTATCTTTGTTATCAACATTTCCCTAAAAGATTTCATCAATTTTGTCTCTAGATATGCTCTGTGTGATTTTTTTGGGGGTGTCCAAATAATGTACGTTCTTTTTTTTATTCCTTCTCAGTTATTTGTTCTCGAGATTTTCGTGTCTATCGACTGGCAAATTAAAATCTAAAATATGGCTCTATAAACAAGCAAAACGGGCAAATAGGGAAAACATACACCATATGAAGGAGCAAAACGACTTCATCGTTAGGAAATGGAAAATTATACGGAATGAGAAATCGCTCCTCTTGTCGTAAAGTTTATTTTAAATTTTATCTTGTGAAACAGAAACATTTTATTTTTAAAAGGACAATTTCTGTTTTTCTGATTAACATTTTTTCAAGACATTTCCCAGAAAGAACAAACATTATTTAATATGCTCACGGCCTGAATATGCATGAAATATTTTCCGCTAGACGTTAAGCAACATTCAATCAATCAAATCAAACTAAGTCTTGTGCCAAAAAAGGATTCATTATGACCCTTGTCCTTAATGATTGAGTTAAACACTTGATGTCGATACCATTCTTATGCAACATTAGTAAACGTGTATTTAGATCTTCCATAAGAATTAAGATATCCACTGGGGAAAATGAAGTCATAATATTGATCCTGGGCTATGACCACAATGGGAATCGTTGTCCTGCGATGCTGATTTGTTCCGGTTTTTTGTACCATATTTTTTCCGGTGTCCTGACTTTTTTCTCCAAAAATGTAAACATACAGACAAAAATTTTATAGTATAAAAACTACAGGTTGATAAGACTGTACATCAAAATTAAAAATGAAAATGAAACACAATCGTCTTTTAAGAACGGAAATCGGAGATGTAATTTAAAAATACCAGGCTTTATTTAAAAAGCACATTATATCATTTTACAGTTTTGTTTCTGCACAAAAAGTTACAATTTTCTATTTGTCGACACCCCAAATACAGAACTATTAACTTGTTAAACAAAAGTTACAAAAAAACGTAAAAGATAGAATTTCATCGAAAACTGAAATTATGAAATTATGAAAATATATACCATAAATATGAAGGAGCAAAAAGACTTCATCGTTAGGAAAGGAAAAATTCAAAAACGGAATGAGAAACTGCCTCTCTTGTCGTAAATTTTATTTTTAATTTTATCTTGTGAAACAGAAACATTTTATTCTAAAGGAGAAAATTGGTGTTTTTCTAATTAACATTTATTTGAGCCAATTCCCTTGAATAACATGAAAAATGAACCTCATTGATTTGAGAAAAGCTGTATCTTAAGACATGTCTTACAGATGTCTAAAGACAATGGGGTTAATTTGCAAAGATATATAAATATCAGACTTGGAGAAGTCCCGATTATTTACTACAAAGATATCACAGAGTTCTGGGATTTCGTCATTTTATTTTAGGTTTGGATGAATTTGTAGACAACTTATTGAACAAATTGTCTTATTTTTCAAATGATGTACACACATCTATGTGGAAACAGTTATCAATTTCACAGTCTTTCCATTTGTAGCTTTCATTTTAAATAAGGTTAAATCCACATGGAATCGTTTTAAAAATTATATTTATTTTGTCGAATTTGCTTCGTTAAAGATGTTTTTTATAATTTTTCTAGACTACAAATTTATTTTCCTTAAGGTTTCTTTTATCTCTTTCATGATTTATCCCTATGTATTCAAATTTGTGACAAAAAAAAAAAATAGAAAATACAAAACAGTAGTAAACATATCAATGACAAAATTATTTTCCTTCAAATGCTGATATTTTACATTACGGTAAGAATGTTTGTTGGAAAGATATTCTGCTGTCCATCGCTCGCAGTAGTGCTTTGTTTTGTTATCACTATCTTCTAAATAGCTCAAAGGTTAGTCAACAATAAATTTGTATGTTTTAAATACATTCATAATCTTACTTTACTTGTATTTTCGCTTTACTGGGAACATATGAGTTTCTATAAGTACAATGTATATATATCCTATACTCAACATTTCACTCTCGATTTCGTTGCTGTAATACTTACGAATACAGTCAATAAGATGTACTCCGCTAAATTTAGATTTACCATGAAATTTGTTTCCCTTTTTGGTTAAACTTTGTTTCAACATCAGTTTATTGTAAACTTAAGACGTTGTCTGGTTCTTACAATATGGAAAGAAGATTTACATCACAGGACTCCACCACTGTGGAAGCTTTGCCAGGTTGCATACAACCAACTTGACAAAATGAAGGATCCGAAAATACATCAATAGCAGACAAAAATCGTAAAGTCAGGAGACAGACAAGACCATGGTCAATAACATAAAATGAAAGACAAACATAGTGTACACAACACTAAAAAAGAAAACTAAAGCTGAAGAAACACGGACCCTACAAAAACGAGAGTGAGTTCAGGTGCCTCGAAAGTGTAAGCAACTTCTGCTACAGAAGTGTCACCCGTCGTGTTACTCAGTATCCTAAGTTGATGTTTATTAACAATCGATGATAGTCACTACCGGTATAGGAACGGATTTGTAGACTTCGACAGTAGGAATGTGATGTGATTTGTGAAATGGATATTTCTTTCCGGTCAACCAATCTTAATGTTGTTAAAAAAGTTAACGACCTACTACTTAACAATAAGCGAGGTATAATGTTATGCCTATTAATTTGCATAGTCCTCAAAGACAAGACAACCCACAAACCCTAACAAAACTCAATCAAACTAGAGGCTCTGGAGGCTGAGCCTGTATCGCTCACCTGCCATTTGGCAAAGAAGTTTCAGAGGAGAAGATTTTTTAATGAATCAGCCA
>JAULBM010000031.1:2632190-2656180 GCA_032357055.1 Geukensia granosissima | reverse complement strand
TGACCCGGCCGGGGATCGAACCCACGACCTTCCGCACTCGAGGCGAGCATGCTAACCATTACACCACCGAGGCGGTCTTATTTTGATATGAAAAAGAAATTGATTGAACAGTTTACTGAAAAATGGAAAGAGATAGTACTGTGAATCACTCACGAAAGCTTCGCACTTATGCATTATTTAAACATATTTGTGAAAGAGAAAGATATTTATCAGTTTAACAAAATAATCAAATTGAAAAATGTTTTCTAAAATTTATCACAAACAAGTGCACATTCTCTTGCAATAGAAATGGGAAGGTACAGAAACATTGATGTTTCAGACAGAAAATGTTTCTTTTTGTACCGGAAGACCAGTTGAAGATGAACTGCATTTCTATTTCAACTGTCCCCTCTATGAGGACAAGAGAAGACTTTTTAACAACAAGATAACTATTTTAAAATCTAAATGATACATTGTTGTCACAGAAGGATAAGCTGATCTGGTTGATGTCGAATGAAGATGATTTAATTATAAAAGAATTTTCCTCATATATATAATATAATTGTTTTGAAATAAGGAGGAATAGATATCCAATATGAATAATGTTCTCGAAGGCTGTCACTTTCACAAGGGATTTTTTTGAGTGTGTCTTATACATGTATATGTGTTAAATTCAAATGATATATGCTTATACCATGTTTGAGATTGTAATTTTCATGTTCTATTGTTAAGAAAATATTTCTTTATTTGTTATCTTTCATGTCTCTTGTGGGCACCAAATTGGTAAATAAACATTTACTTACTTAATATTAATTAAGTTAATTTTTGGAATGTGCTTTACTAATTTTGGTAGTTGTCTAACAATTTTGTTTATTTAAAGATAATTTTTGGTAGTTGTACTCGAATTTTAGGACAAAAAAAGGTTTATTTTAAAAATTTTTGTAAATGTAGCAGATTTTTGGTCAAAACAATTATAATGGGAAATGAAAATGTATGAAGAAATACTGAAAAAATGTATAAACCTTTTCTAGATGATTTTGCTGATATGTGTGTAAGGATCAGATTAATTAAAAATTTATCGAGATCTTAGCGACCCAGTTATCAAGAACACCAATGACTGTCTAAGTTCAATATTTATATATGAACCCTGTGGTTATCTTATTACTAGAGACTTTAACATCGTTAAGCAACGAGAGCATATTGCAAAAATAATGGATCAAGAAAGAATTTCGAAAAAGCCTTAAAAGTATATGAATAAAATAATGGAAATAATGGATAATCGTATTAAACAAATTATAAAGATACAAAAATATACCATGTTGTTTCCAGATTCAAACGCAAAATAAAAGAACTTTATCAAATTTATGTGTTTGTTCTTGCAGAAAACAGCCAATAAATCTATAGTGAACATATGAACGTTACCACCCAATTAAAGGCTGTATCTGACATCATTTAAAAGCCTACAATGTACTTGCTTCCTTATTTTTATAACTCCTTATAAGTTTTGGTTCATTTTTTGCTTCTAGTAAATGCTCTACTATTAACGTCTATTAACTACTCTTGGAGTGTTAAAAATTCACAAGATGTTTTATAAAAATGAGTCTGTCCAAGTTCCCTTTTTACAAGAGTTAGTTATAATTTTTCTATATTTAAAACCTCTTCAACGCCCGCATAAGCTTATTAAGGAAAAGTTTACATTTCTAATCTATTGTTCATTAAAAATGTCTGTTGATCTTACAATGATGCAATAAATGTAAATCTTGAAATAAATAGACTTCTTGGACATTACTTGAAATGAGTACAGCGATATAACTGGTATACCCCACCATGTGTCTCTTATGCTTGTTCCAAGTCAGAAATTGTGGACATAGGTTTGGCTTTCTGTAAAATGTCTTATTACTTGTCAATTTTTAAATAATATTCAGGTAGGGCAGTATTGTTTCTTTCTTTTTGAGCCTTACACAAGAAGTGGAAAAATAAAAGTTCTCCAATGATGAATAAGCATAGGGAATTTTAGTACAGTTTATGCTAAATATACATTTCAAGGAGTAACCTCTCATCAGTAGCATTAGAACCGTAACATAGGAAGTCCGAGTCCAAACTGAAATACAAACAAATCAAAACAGGAAGCTATATCCGACGACAGAGACAACTTCTCAGTGCAATACGTTTCGAAACTTTCCTGTATCTCCAATGCTTTATAATTTAAACAAATGCAGCAAATTTCTATAAAAAGTTATTGGAAACATTTCATATCAGACAAGTCTGACAACTTGTATGATGATAATTACGACTAAATCTGTTAGTATCTTCAGAACAATTAACCAAAATAGAAGTTTAAGGCCCATGCTTTCATAAAAAGGAGGCCAACATTTCATAAAGTACATTTCACTGAACTTAGTCTCTCATATTTTGACTGCTATTTCTAAAAGCAAAAACAAAATCTGAAAAGGAAATTTTATATGAGATTTAACTATTTTACCGGCAATAGAATTTGATGTTCGAAGTATCACATATATCGTTGTTTGTCCTGTGCTCATGTGAAAATTGCTGATTTTTGTGAAATATTAAAGTTCGACGACATCTTAATTCTTGCATTTCTGGTACCGCCAAATTTATTTTTTCTGTTATTACGCATTAATATATATCATTATATATAAAACCTAGCAAATTATTTTTTATTTTCTAAAATTCACAAATTCTGTGTGCAAAAATTGTTGTAATGTTTAACGACAAAAATTCCCAATTTTTTTATGAGTGGAGAAAAAAAAAGAATATGTATTAAAATTTCGAAATATACAAAAGTTACCGGAACTTTTTGCCGTTGTGTTTTATAAGAATTATGAAGATTCCTCCCCCCCCGAGGGACTTTTCTCAGTTAAATAAAAAGTGAGGGACTCAGCTCAGTGAAACATACTTTAGTAAAGGTTGAAAATATTGATGCGTTATACATCTCATTTAGGCAAGTTGATACTTAAAAAAAATTAAAACATCGTGAAAATGAATAACGGTAAAAGGTCCTCTTTTGTTTGCAGACGCTGGGTCGAAAAAAATACCGTTTTTCTAACGACCCTTATATAATGGTTTACACATGTTGAGTTTTTTATCTAAAGTCTTTTGGATTACTAAATAGAACGTTTTATGAGAAATTAAAATCCATTTAAATGATGTTGTCCGTCAAAAGAAAGTAAGATAAAACAGAAGTTTCAGGAAAAAACAGGAAGGTCCAATAAACATGCCAACTTCACGAACAAAAACAAGATGCAACAAATGAACAAGGTGTCCAAGAACAATGTGGACCCCATCATTGTGAACTTAGGTGGCACTTAAACGGCACCTGCAGCTTTCTCCATTTTCAATCCGTTAATGTAGCCAGTTCACCAATTGCACCCATAATATTCAATTAAAACGTGTATCGCAGGATCGCACTACTACTCTTGAGCCAAATTCCATTCAAATGACTACGTAATTACAGGAGATTTGAATATTTAAGAACGAATACCTCAAAAACATCCTTTCTAAAGGACATAAATATCTGAAGCCGCAGTCCATCAACTGGATATACAACTTAACAAAAGTTATTGATGGAATCTGTAGAGGACTATGCACGAAAATGGGAAAACCCAGAAATATAGCCGTTAATACCCTTTCAAATGGACGAAAGCTGTAAGGGTACTTATTAAAATCAAAATAAGCAAAATTAACAAATCATTGAGTTCCAAAGTTACGTCGTTTCAAAGATCCAGATTTTGCTGACCAATCTGTGCGTCAGTGATGAAAAATATGTTGTCGTGATTGCAGATAATGCCCAAAATAACATAATTTTTCTCTGCAAACATTATACCGATAGTTTAAATACTGTGTTATGAATTGAGTGCTGAAACAACGAAACGTCCTCACTTACAACACTTTGAAAAAAGGAGATATTCAATGATCATATATCAGTTTGTCTTTCTTGGAAGTTTTCACTTAAATTGAGTACAATAATCTATCAAAGTTACATAAGTTTCCTTAAAAGCAGAGTTATATTTTTATGTCCCCATACATTCCATTAAGCCGCTCTCAAAGTCTTCAAACTCGATTTTAAAGTCTAAACTCTTGAGAGAACAGCGACCGCTTTAATTTTCGTATTGCACATGGTAGATATCATTTCCGCTGGATTTTGCTGCCTATTTCGGTTTGTATGGATAGTAGTATTTCCTTTTTTCTACACCAATTACACATGCCATCATGGCAAAAATTTTACAGTCGAAACGATAATCTTGTGGCCAGTGTGAAATATTCGTTTCACAGATGAAGAAGGGTGTTATCATGTTTAATGGCTGCAGAGGCAAAAGACAAGGCTGTTCACTTTTATCACCTGAAAGTTGTTATCCTTAAAACTTTCCCGTTTATCGTGAATTGACTAATACCGGTTTGAAAAAATGGAGAATGCGGAGAGTCTACCTTACTGGACAACCTGAGTTCATTCTGTTTTATAAGGTTCGCGTTGTTCATATTTATATGTTTTTTTAAATTTAAATGTATACAATGGGTCAATTTTCGTCAATTTTCGTCTTGTATGTGTTCTCTTAATTACTTAGTTTGTCTAATTTATCTTGCTTTTTGGTTTTCTTTCACTCCCTCTTATTGTATCATTAGCGCTGAACTGATGTCACATTCTTGGACATTCAAAAAATAATTTAAAGGCATTATACACAAAAAAAGATTCGCATTATATTTTTTCAACATTGCTTAGTAAAAATTGTTCAAGATCATCTTTAAATGAACTATCATGCAATGTTAACAATTTTTTAAAACTATTTCCGGAGTCATACTGGTATAAAATAAACAATAGCGAAATGAAAAAATGGACAAAATTGTGTGGTATGTTTGTTTCAAAACCTGCTACATGTATGATATTGTTGGCATGCTGTGATTCAATTTTTTATCCGTCACTTTGACGTGAGTGACAACAAATCCGTTTGTTTGTTTCAAAACCTGCTACATGTATGATATTGTTGGTATGCTGTGATTCAGTTTTTAATCCGTCACTTTGTCGTGACAACAAATCCGTTTCTATACTGGTTTTGAGATTTTGACAATTCATCGGCCTTGTCTACAGAGTAACACGACGCGTAATAGTGGGGCTGGAGTTGCTTACCCCTCTGAAACACCCGAACTCACCCTTATTTTTGTAGGATTCGTGGTACTCCAGCTTTAGTTTGTCTTTCGTTTCATTTTATTTGCAATGTCTTGTCTATCTTCTGATTTAACGATTTCTGTCTGCCCCCTTTGGTTACTTCGATTTCTTTTTAACATAATGTTTGACAATGTAAATATAATAATTCAAACTCTTATTCTTACAATTTTAAGAACATCAATTGGCTAAAAAAAATAAGATTGTTCAATTATTAACGCACAGTAAGTGATTTTATTTGGAATCTTTTAGAAGATGCTCTGAAGTTGCTCATATTTTTTACGATTTAATCCAGTACAGAAATTAGATCTTGCTTTTTCACTTTGGATATTTTAAGGTCTTACATTTCCATTAAAAAGGAAGAAAAATATAAAAATTCCCCTAAGGAAATAAAAGGAAGTGACTCCCCTTTTTGAAATATTAGTTTTATAATTTCCTCAATGGAAACAATTTCCTTTTAGGTAAAAAATTTCCTGGAAGAATTTTTTCAAATAGCTATTTCTTTCATGAAAAACTAATTCCGTAAAGAAAAAATGTTTTTCTTTGAGGAAATTTAAGGCAAATCACATGTTTGACTCCAAATGGCAGAGGTCCACAGAAAAAAGTGGAACTTGTATATAAGGGGATATCAAAAGAAAAAAACTTCGTATGCGAATTACAAAGGACAGACGAAATGTCGCAATATTTTAAAATCTTAATTTCTCCCATGTGCTTCACCAATTCTCTTTCTAAATTTCTTATATATTGTCAAGCGTCAAGGAAGGATTCAATGTACAGCGATCTTAATTGCGTACTCCGCAAGCCGTGTTTATCAAATGTGGATATTAAAAAAACTCAAAAGACATGATTGCATATCACAATGAATACAAAAAAAACCAATCATTTAAAATTTGTACAAGTATTCATATTTTTTTATTTTTCCATCCTATATACGACGATTCCAAATTAAAAACCGTGTTAAGATATTGATATACACTGTTTTGTGAAACAATATGGAAATCCAAGATATAAATACTTGGTTCCAGATCAAAAGATGTCAAACTTTTAAGAGAACGTACTTATTGTTCTAAATAAATACACCGGAAGGAATATTTTCACAATGCTGGTTTTCTGAAGTACAACATTTTTGTTGAATCTGTGGACATTTATCAACAGAATCTTGGCATTCCAATTGGCAAAAATTGTTTGCCCTTACTGGTCGGCTAATTTTTGAACACAATGAAGCAAAATTTTCCAGGGAATCCTGCGAAATAACATAAAGAACAAGATCGCTTAATTATATTTTTTTTCTATATTGATGAATAGTCCTACATTCAGAGACCAACTCGCCCAAATATATCCGATCTAATTAGAAAGGACAATATAAAAAATTTTGCTTCACACTTAGATTTATTCCTTGAAATATACCAAGAGGGTATACTAAGTCTTTATATTTACGACAAACGTTCCTATCGTACGTTTTCTATATTTATGTGGTAATATTCCTGCTCCACTGCTTACAAGTTAATGTGGCGCAGTCGTGCCTGTTCCAAGTATCAGAATTTTTTGAAGAGAGTATTGCTGTTGTCATGTAAATGACTTCCACAAGTTGTGGGCCTGTGACCGGAATTTCAACGGTAAGTTGAACTCTTCTCGTATTGCCGCTAATTCGGAGAAGAGTTTCAATGAATTCCACAGGGGATGCATGTTTGCCTTGCCGGAGAACCTGGTACTCTTGTGTAAAGTAGCTCATGGAGTCAATGCCTTGTTCTTTTTGTTATTTGTTCTGATTCTGCTGATGAGATATTAAAAAATAAACCATGAAATATACTGGTATAGTTTATAAACAATATATATAATAACTATTCACAATAGGTAAACATTTACATCATAATCGAAGAATAGTTGTGAACGTGAGATGGTTGACAGACACCAAGTGATAGCAATAGCTAAAATAACTGTAAGATGTTTCAGATTAAACGAAATATATCAACTGACATTCGTGAATATCTGTATGCTCTTATACACATTCCATTCTTTCTACATTAGCGAGAAAGGCAAAATATTTGTTTTTGTTTTGATAGTACTTTGTCGGATAATGCAATTTATTGAAAAATTTTAAAACAAACTTTTTGATGAAAACATTTTCGAATATATTATGAATAAACAAACTTAAAAATTAAAAAATAGAACAATAAATTTAAGGACATGAAGAGTATTGTCAGCACAATTGAAAAAAGTTCTGTTGTATTTTAGCATCCTTTTAGGCTCTTAGTCTAAATTAAAATTATTCCGCATCTAAAACTTAGATTTTTGAACATGTATTATTTAATTCTACTTATAATATAGAAATAAGAAAATGTGGTATGATTGTCTATAAACCAGTCATACAAAACGTCCAAATTACAAACATCTACAGTAGTACAAAGGACTTCAATAATAGACACATATCCTCATCCTACGGCAAGCTGACAAAGGGTAACAAAAAAAAAAAAAAAAAAAACGATGATTTACAGATGTAACAACTATCGACCATATAATTAGATGTATACAACGTAAAACAAGAAACAATTAAATATAAAAACAACGACATTGAAAGAATTACAGGTTCCTGGCTTGGGAGAGGCACATTAAATACGCGGCGGTATTAAACATGTTTGTGACTACTCATCCCCCAAAAGCTAAGACAATGGTGTGACAAAACGATATATAAATCTAAACTTTAAAAACTGACTGCATATACATAGTACGTCGACAAAAACAAATAAAACAAGTGATAACAAGAAGTACCTATCTCGAAAAAGTACTTTCTGTTTCTGGCAGCTAGTTCAAAATCAAAACAGAGTTGATTACAAATCGGTTTCTCTTAAGCTAAAACATCAATCATAGCATGTCCGACTGGATAAAGTGTAAAAATATTATTGGCCAAGCAAAAGCCACGTATTGCGTACGTGCCAAATTAAAAAGTATCAACAGAATATAGGACAAAAATGTAACAAAATAATAAATATAGTTTTATTTTCTTATTTTTTTCCTTTTTGTTGTACATTTGCATTTCTTATATATATTTGTTTTTTTTTACCTTTGAAATGTAGCTACCTTATAATCTTAATCATGTATTTTGCTTTAAAGCTATCACGCAAAGTTTACAAAATAATAACTGAAATTAGTTTTGAGGTAAATGATTTTTCAACAGAGAGTCAATGCAGATACCAAATGAAGACAAAAATCTTAAAACAATGTTCAAAGGAAAACTTTTTGTGTAAGTTTATTGAAGTAAAAGAAATTCGAAGATACCAAATGGGCAGACAGAAATCGTTAAGTCGGAAGACAGACAAGACCATGGGCAACAAAATGAAGCTAAAGACAAACATAGAACATACAAAACTACACAATGTCGCATGCATCTGTCCAAAGTCGAGACTTGCGGCTATAATTGATGTTTGCAATATTTACAATTGATCCCTCAGCAATCTTGAAACAGAACGCAAATATACTGTTTACTAGTCTAAAGTATAAGACGCCCTGCTTTTGACGGATATTCCTTGGTGTTTAAGCATAACTTTATCAGAACGATGTTATTAAGTCATTTTTGTTGATAAGGGAACAGTGGCATATTTACTATGCTGTCAAAAATGATTAATTGAATTGAATGGTGATGACTGATATGCGTCTTCTCCGTTTAGAAATTTATTTGATGTATTGAATTGAGTGAGAAAATTGCAACCAATTTTTTGTAATTATTCAATTTTTAGTATTAAATTGAATGGACAAACATAATTTTTATTAGTTTTTAAAAATTAATAACAGTTCCTCCAAGTCCCCCTTGTCTTACAAAAATAAAATAAATAAAAACATATTTACATAAACATTTTGATCATAATTGTAGTTGTTTCAGAAAGTTTGATGCATGTCAAAATCACCGAGAGACAGAAGATAAGAAATATATTTAGTTTCTAAGTGCAAAATAAAATTACATAGTTCATTATTAAGAAATAGTACTTTGAACAGCGGAAACGGTTGACATACATGATTTTGTTTAATATGACATTTGTATTTTTGAAAATTGGGAAAAAATCTTCAACCGTGAAAGGAATACAGATAGAGAATGCTTTTTAATGGGTCTTAATTGAATATAATAACAGAAAATAGTAAATACTCGACCTTTTGTATAATCAATAATGTTGTTGAAACTCATTAACTTTGTCTTCTTTTTCTAGTAATTTAATATGTGGCCTACCAAGTCCGTCGTTCGTAAACATTTACATATTCATCTTTTCCTCTGAAAACCAAACCAGAAGCATCTAAGGGAGGTTCTTAACAAAGTTTCCCTATTTCGTCACGAGCGGAGTACAAAAATAACTATCAGGGGCAATTCTTGTTTCTGATTGACTGATTTATATATACTCATATGAAACCAGAAGGCCAAATAAAACGAAAAGGAAAAAAACTTCTACGGAAGATTTTTAACTACATTTAGATCCCTAAATTGAACTACTTACATGACTTCTTCGGATAATAAGTCCCGATCGTACTGCAGATTTGGGGATACGGGAATTTCTTGATTCTGATTGGCCAATTTAAAAACATTCTTCACAAGTTAAGCTATATGAACCGAAACTTATTTTGGATCTTTAAAGTTTGCTCATTTTGTTCCGATGTTTCCATTCAACATTTATCTACTATTGTAATCAAGGCATTTCCTAGCTGAAATTCAATTTCCCGTAAATTCCTAATGTGCACAGTTTTAATTCCTAACTCCCAATTAACTAATAGTATGGACAAATCTACCCTAAAATCAAAATATGGCTTGTCTAATACTGTTTTCCCCTCTCATATAAATTGTCTATATCAATATGGAAATTATGTTGTCATACCTGTCATTCACACCAGTTAAATATTACGGGGTTTCTGTACTGCCACTGGTATAGATTCTAGGTTAGGAGGAATTATATTTCTACTTAAAATTGAAAGCCTTTCACCAAAAAACAACAAATAACGCTAACAGTCTCAATTTGTCGAAATGAAAAATATTGTAATATAAAATTGAATTAAAATAAAATGTATTCTGTAATAGTGGTGATTTCTACGTTACCTAGGACACAAGTTATGATTTAAAATGAATAACTACACTGAATGATTTTTTCAAACACAAGTGACAAAACTGGATCAATGACGACTTATAAGACTGTACAGTGCAAGTTCATCATCATGTTTAAGCATTCCTTCTTTATATAATTGTTGTTCAATACTGTTAATATTTTTTGCCTGTGACCTTTGTCTAAAATTTTGAATGAAATTAATGGTGCCAAATGTTGAAATATTGCACCATTTGACAATTGTTTAACATTTTTCCTTATTTTTGACAAGCTAAATTAGTAAACAAACGATCCTGTCGCATCTAATGGTAATTTCGACAGCTGCCATCACATTTTGTGATCGTCTGCTTTTCTGCACGCGAGGTAAATCCCAGAGATGCGAAGCATGAATTCATTTTGCCTACCTCGCACGCAATCTCTAATAAGTGTATAATAACTTGTTACAATGTATTGGTACCAAGTCCGCTATGGGAACACTAAGAAAATTAAGTCGCAAAAGAAATAAAATGAAAAATGAATAAAGTTATTTTGTGGCGGTAATACTCGTACTGGTTGTCTTGGAAATGTTCATTTATTTCTAATGTTGTCTGCCAAATATTCTAAACACTGATAATGATAAGAGAGATTGCAAAATATTTCATTAGCAAACGCCACATGAGTAATATTAACAGTTTCTAACGAAATGTGGTGCGTTGATTAACCCTATTAAAATCTGTATTTTTTCAAAATACGGGTTTTGTAAAGCGCTATGTCTGGGTTTCTCAACAATGAACCGGATTTCATTTTTCGATTTCAAATGGAATAAAGAATCTACTATTTTTTTGAATTACCAGATTTTACTTCTATTACAAATTATGTAATGTGATTTAAAGCTATGGCTGTTTGACTTAAAATATTTTCAATTATTATAGTTTTTGTTATGCAAAGCACATCTTCGTTTAAATGGTAAAAACTATAAAAAGATATATATGGGGAAAATACCAAGATTGCACTACACCTAGAATTATTAAATAAAAAATCTATAATGCAATCAACATGTAGAGAAAGAAGGAAAATATCAAGATTAAGAAAGCAAAGTGTAGTTTACAACGAACTTGTTTTCTCTTTTAAAGTAAATGAACCTAAAAAATGCAATGGATGTATGCAGCATTAGAAATTACTGTTATAGTTTTACAAATTCTTAATTAATAAACACAAATATATTCAATATTACATCGCCACAAACAACAGTTTTCAACTCATTTTCAGATCATGTTTCTGTCAAAGAAGAAATTGATGTGTTTCTCCACCTGTCAAATACGGTTCCAAAATCAAACCAGGTAGAAAAGTAAATGATTTATTTACTCCTTGGGCAGAGTTGTGAATACTACATTTATTATTTGTGCAAATGACAGATTCGTCTTTGTTTAAGAACACCACAAAATCAAGATAATCTATTATAACTCCGTATCGTCGTGTAGAACGTTCGGAAATGGATTGTGTCAGGTATACGTTCATTACATAAGTTTAACCAACCGGAATCACATACAAGTTCGTACGAGTACGAATTAACAAGATCTCTGACATAAAAAATATATAACATCAGAATAAAACTCCACAGCTTTCAATATTACAAAAGCAATTATAAACAAAACTGTTTTGGTAGATAAAGGTTTTATCAAATGTTGTTTAATTTTTTAAATTTAAGGAACCAGTTGTCAGAATGTTAAATAATAGATATCTGAAAGATCAAAGGTTGAATTTATCCTTGAATAGAATATGAAACTATTAAATTCAATTTTTAAAACGTTACTTTAAATTAAAGTATTATTTACAAGTTGTAAATCAGGACTTGCAATCAATCGTCAATATTACCCTGAATTTAACTTCATTTGTCCTTTCGTCAGACATAATGCCTTTGACGCAAAAGCAAAAAGCATCTCTTGATACCCCTTTTTTCTATGCCAATTTAGTTAGTCAATTCTTCCACCTTCCGACCATATTTGATTATAATACCAGGGATTGAACTCTTACCATATTTCATAAAAATAAATAAAATGTGTCAAGAAATACCAAGGGGATATTCGAGGAAAAGGGAAAATGTAAAATAAATGAGAGAGAGAGAGAGAGAGAGAAACGGAACAAACAGAAACAAAAGCTCAGAACACAGGAACCATATTAGAAATACGATTAGGACCAAATGTTCCGGACATGATCTTGCGCAGCACCCGACATGTCTTCAAGTCTTCATCGTTTTTGTGTTAGATCGTGTAGAGGCAAACATTGATATTTACATAAGTAATATGTTTGCAACTACAAAACATGTTAACCCAGACTCACTGATATCACACGAATAAGCCAATTCAAAACGGTGACCGTTTTTTGTTTGAATGAATCATTGCTAAAGAAATGTTGGTGGCAATCTGAAGAACACAAAAGTAGCGAACCAACTTTTAACAATGGACTCCGTAGACAGAGGAAACAAGAATACTGCTACACAAATATAAATAATTGAAAATAGAAGGATTAAATCATTCAGTTTGTCGTTAATCTAAGAAATAACTTTACTCATTAGGCCCAATCCCTAAGTACCAGTCGAAGTATGCAGAATATTTCTAGGAAGATATTGCTGTGGTCTCCAGTTGTCTTCGATGTAGTTGGTTTAATATTCACCGAAGCGAGTTGCTGGTAGATAAATAATGACATGTTTAACAATTTGCTTGTTCTTCTAAACTCATTTGTTTGATTATTACAGTACAATCAGTTTTTCTCTAATAGTGTTAATCTACATGTCGGATATAAAGTGTTAGAGCACATTTATAGGCCCGAATGTAGTCCCGTTTTAAGGGTGGTTCACTACTTAGTATATATATATAGGAATGTGATACATATATGATTAAAAAACTGTCATTGCGAAATTTCTTTCTTTTATCTTTATTGTCAAAATAACTGAGGACTGCCTGATGTTACCGATTTGATGTGATGTTATTACAGGTACGTCTACAGTGTTTTTGACAAATCGTATAAAAAGAAACTCGAAGATACCAAAGGGCGGACAGAAATCGTTAAGCCGGAAAACAGTCACGACCATGGCCAACAAAATGAAACGAAAGACAAACATAGAACACACAACACTTCACTGGGGAAACACGAACCCTACAAAAATCACTGAAGCCTATGGCTGCATAAAGTTCATTTAAATGAATAACATCAACATTGATGTGATGCGTATCACTTGCGAACACAGGATATTTACCGTTTCAGAGCAGTAGTGATTCTGTTCTTGATATAAACCTTTTGGTTTGGTGTGCTATTGAGGCTTTGTTCCGATTTATCGTTTTTTTTTCTGCCCCTTTCCCCGGTATCTTACCTCAAAAACTCAGATCCTGTTCACACTTTTAAAATTTTCATCGATTACAATCGATTCCAATCGGGTAGGCTATGTTGAACCTATCATGATGGATTTACTTCGGCCAGATAGAAACATAAGCTCTCAATGAGATCAACTTTACATCGACTTAGTCAGATGTCAAGAACAAAATATTGTTCGGTGAATTGTGAGATGAAGGTAATTGCGATCGCTCGAAGTTATATTAAAAAGGTAACCGAAAAATCGATTTAAATCTAAACCGATTGCAATCGATCTAACCGTAAAAACGGCCTCATTTAAAACAGAGAATGATAAGAAAGATTCGGGAAAAAAATCCCCATCCCTAAAATACCGAACATGTAAACAACAAGAAAACCTCTAATTTAAAACAGAAAATATACAAATAAAGAAAAACTGCAAGCGTAATTTAGGTATAACTGTAAAATTACAGTAATTATATATGAAAATTAAGTCAAAGGTACATGTAGAGAAAAATTTTAATACGCAGCTTTCATTAATAATAGTAATATGTCAGTACAAAACGTTCACTAACCAATTTATACAATAACTGCAATGCTCATACAATGTTTTTGTTGTATCACAATTAGCACTGATATATTTTTCCAAATGCAAAATGAAAATTGTTTTCTGATAAAGCGAATATATTTATATAGTTTTGTTATTAATTATAAAAATATATATGGTAATATGTTCAGTATTATGTAATATGGGTGTTAGTTTTTCACCAATTACCGAAAAAAGGCTAAAGTTAATCATCATGATTTTCTTCTGTTTATTGCATGACAGCAAAAAGTCAGCAAAAACGACTTTTAAATTGTTAAGTGTGAACAAATATATATCATTGATCACGAAATTCTATTGTGTGTAGAATTTCTTTATAATTAACAGCTGAGGAAGAAAAAAATGCAGATATTCTTTCGTTGCAAGATTCTGACATAAATCCTAGATATCTACATCAGAATCGTGTCTGAGACAAGCTACAGAATCGGAATCGTAATTCATTTCAACGGCCAATTTCCTTAAATAATTTTTCATGTTTAGAGGTGATTTTTAGAATCTTTACAAGCTTTTAAATAAGGATGAGACTTTGACAAGTCGGTGAATCACGCAGTACAAATACACGCACATTGTTCGTGCATCTAGTAACTTTCTGTCAATTTAGGGATTCTCGGAACACAGTGTTGTCGGTATAACTATATAATAATGATTAAAATTATGCACCCATATTATAGAAAATTGCACGCAAATATAGTGTGTTTGTCGCGTTTTTTCCCTTCTTCTAGATATGGTTAATTAATCTATATTCCATCAAATGTAGAAACACACGAAATGTAGAAAATTTGCATGTAGCATGCGAGACCTGAATAAAAAGACTTAGACCACTGTCACGAGCTCATTTAGATATTTGTAAGCTTTCCGTAACATTGAAACGGTCTCACGTCTTTATGTCTCTATATCTAAGAAGTTACTGTGTTGCTTCCGCTACAAAAATGATGATATGGTCAAAATGCCGAACTTTCATGGGATTAATTATTTGTAAATAAATGTGTTGTAGAATTCTTGTCACCCAACAGGAATCTTAGACAATACTGTATAAATAAGATTCACCTAACAGAAAGTTTAGACAATGCTGTATAATAAAGTTTCAACGAACTGGAATTTTAGACTAAGTTTAAACCAACAGAAATCTTAGACTAAGTTCAAACCAACAGGAGTCTTAGACTAAGTTTAAACCAACAAGAATTTTAGATATAACTGTATAATTAAGTTCACCGATCAGGAGTTTATAAATAAATTTCAACCAACAGGAAGTTAAGACAATGCTTACTGTGTTATACTTGGATTAAAACGACACTTCAATTCCATATCTGGATGATTCCTGTTAGTAGGAATTCTAATAGCAAAGGAATACACGTGTAACCAGCTGGATTCACAATGTGTACGGAATATTTCATTTAAAGGAGAACAGTGCCTAGGAACAAGAAAAAAATGTCGTCTGTTTCATTTTTAATTTCCTACTGTATATGTTGCAGACCATTATTTGTTACTTGATTTTCAAAATTAATATTACAACACAACAACACAACTGAAAAATATTTATTGTATAAAAATCTGTTGCCCACAATTCTTTACATTTCATGGAAATATTTGTGTTAATGATAATAAGAATTTTTCCCTGAAATCAATTTTAACGAGTAAAATAGGTACATTTCACAATAGATTCTTGTAGCAGAATCGGGAAAATGTAACTAATATTGTGTGAAATTCTAAAAAATAACTGACCAATTTAATATTTATTATAAATAAATACCAAAATATGTTTATCATTTTATTTACAAAGTACATATATTTTTGGACGAGATATTCACTAAAGTTTATTTGTGTTGCGTAAAAAGGACGGTAAAATACTTAAAAATTGTGTGACATGAAAAACATATCCGCTTAACACTAGTTTTAATAATAAAATTTCAGGCTTTACGTTATTAAATCTTTTATAATCCAAAAGATCAGTGTCATAAGAAATATGAAATTACAGAAATTATTTGAGTGTATAAAATCGCGTGATACTTCTCTTTATTATCTTACAGTATCAAACTAAATACTTTATTATGACTATTTTTGTATTTTTGTTTTTTGGTCATCGAAATACATCCGTTTTGCCTTTTGATTTTCATACGAAATTTTTATTTTTCTTGTTAAGCTTTAAAAAATATGCAGTTCATAGGTAGTTCTTTTCATGTAAAACAATATTTTCTTTACCGTTGATTATTTGTAATATATTTATTATTTTGAAAATATATTGTACATAGACTTCAATTTTCAATTTTATGTATTTAAAACTGGTTTGACAAAAATCATAAAAAAGGATAAGAAAGAAATACTTCATCTTAAATATTTCGAACAATAATAAAAACCAAAAATAGCAACTGCATATTGTCTTTATTTTTTATATATAAAATAAATTAAGTTTCAGTTCATTTTAACTGGAACATTTTTTTCTATTTAAAATCTAAAATTTCGTTTTATGGAAAATACTTTTTGTCTTAACTTACAATTTGTAGCAATATTTAATACATAAGGATAATTGTGAGTGAATCAATGACAAAATTCTTAAATCTATGAAGTATATCCTCGCAAAAAGGCAAGTGGGTCCCTACATGTATAATTCTGAGAATTGAGATCTTTATGATGTGGAGATATACGGCCCATGGACTTGGCGTTCACCTTAAAAATAAAACCTTAAGGAAATTGTATGAATTTCTTGAATATATACAGAGAAAAACACTTAAATAATTTCACCTTCCAATGCTGGCAAAAGCTCTTAATTGTTGCTATCATTTAGTCTCAAACTGTGAATTTGCCTTTGAATTTCAAATTTAAACTAGATCCTAATTTCACAATACACTCGCATAGAAGACGATACATTAGGATTATTTTCATAAATTTTCTTTATTCTTGTTTTTTTTTCAATTTTTGTCTTTATGTTATCAATGCGAAAAGTTACAAGATAATTTTTATCATGTTTTACACGTTTTCATTACAACACAATAGTGTGTATAAAGCGTTACAACCGCTTTTTAGGTCTTCAAATTATCTCACACAAGAGCAGCACAAAAGTAAAAGAAGAGAAAATAAATAGCAGAACGAAACGTTAAATCGTAAAAAATCACTTACAACGTGCATCTTGATCCACAATTTGCAAAAATAATAATAGAAGCGTTCAAAACCATATCTCTATAATTCCTGGAAAAGCCACGTGTTCCAGTTCTATATAAGCTCTTCGGGGTTAAGGAAGTAAACGTTGAATTTTTCATTTAAAGCAATTCAAGTGTAGCTTTAGTGCTTTGTATCTACCGTAATATATTTAATTTCGATGCATGATCATATTTGAGGAGTAACCACCGACCTTGGGCGGGTAAGTGACAGATCTTGTTATTGGCAAGGTATTTGATACACGGCGGATGCACCATCGGGGACTTTCGTACTCTAGCATTGTCTACCAGCAATGGTATTGACAAAATATTTTTTGTTTTTCATCTGTCTCTGTTACATAAATCTGCCTGAATATGCATGACAGAAATCTGAAACAGCAACAGTTGTTAATCTTTGGACTAAAATCAAAGCCAGTCTATGTATAAAAATTTAATCATGCAATCTTTGAAAATGTAAGTTTGACTAAAACGTTTGACATTTTGCAGTATGTTTTAATATTTATTGCATTAATATTTTAAAATTATGTGTAAATTCATTAATGATGTCATCAACGGAACGTTTTTAAGTTAATCATTCACTTTCATGTAATGTTTTTATTTCATTTTTATTTTCATCTTTTATTAAACAACAGTAGACAATTAGTCAAATCGATGGACTTCCGTCCAATATGCCTTATCATGGTAATTAATCAACGTGAAAAGAATACATTATTAACCCGTTACCTGATTAAGTCGGCCCGTTCGTGCCAAAATGCAATTAATGCTGAGTAGTTTTAGATTCAAAGACGGTTCAGCGGCCGTCGTAATTCCGTCTTAGATCAGAAAATAAGAGATTTTACTTTAATTTTAACTTATAAATGATGTGTACTTAACGTATTTTTGATATAAAATGATTTTATCGATAATGAAGCCCTTAATGCTTTACCTGGTACATTAGAACAAAGAAAAGCATTAATCCTCAATATGTGTTTTGTTATATATCTGTTTTTATACTCGAATTAGTACACTGATTTAAATCATTCTTGTAGTTATATTATAAAAGGTGAGAGAGGGAAAACCAGCACGTTTTAGATAGCGACAGCACTAAATGAAAAACAATTAATTAGAGGAAAAAACTACAAACCAAATATTGACATCCACAAAAACCGAAAGGAAAGATTAGGTCCCATAGCGGGAGCTATTTATAGTTATATATACAATATTTATATTTATATATTTTAACATCTGGTTTCTTGTTGGATCCATGTTGTAATTTTTGGTCTTCTAGGGCCTATGATTGTCTCCAGTTATTTTTTTTCTGTAATTTTCTTGATTACCAATTTGTTGTTTCTCATACATCATAGTGTAATAATATTCAGTTATAAATAATTCTTTAAATGGGTATACTGATCCAAGCAGAACAAACCTATGAAATGTGCATTTTATCTAAAGCATATTTGGTCTGAATAATAAAATATTGGGGCTTTCTATAAAGTTATTTAAGATAGTTTAATAACGAAGCAATCTTAACTAAAGATTTGTCTCTATGAATGAGTCAAATAAAAAGGGGATTCACTTCTCTTTTTTGCAAACAAGGCTTTTTCAATTTACGATAACTATGATCAATAAAAAACGAAGATCATTGCAGGGTACTTTACACCCTATCTTAATATCACTTAAATCACTGTTCACTCTATCTTAATATCACTTAAATCACTGTTCACTCTATCTTAATATCACTTAAACCCCTTTACATCCTATCTTAATTGTGATATATAAAATATCACATAAATTACTTTATGCCCAAGTTGTGATAAAACAATTACAACATGTTAAATCTTCCTAATGAATTAATTTCTAAATTTATATCAGATTGTTCCATATATATTTTAATTTCATCAAATCATTTGGTTACAACTTAGTGCCTCATTCTATTTAGTTGTAAGTTTAATTTTTGGAGGTTTTCCTCTCAATGAAAGATTAAGACGAACAAGCTTTTTTTTTTGAACTGATACAAAATAGTTAATATTTTGTTTAAAACATGCTTTTACATTGGCATTCAGAACAAATTTAGATTCAGTTCCTCTTGGCTTATTCGAGTTTTGCATGACGTGGTCCCCTATGCACATCATGTGCATCCATTGGATTTAAATACCGATAGATTTGCCAGTTATTACATGATAATAGAACTCCTTTGGTCAATACTGCAACATATCGTATTTATTTCATAAAAAAGAACGTTTGTCATAACTCTATGTAGAATAATCTGTAACAGCTTTTTTAAGGTTAGTAGAATAGAATAAAAGTATAAGTTCAATTTCAAAATAAAATTTTATTTCGGTATTTTATTTCAACCAGAGTGCATAGCACAATATCAAATTTTGTCCAGTTGCATGTTTTTGTATAATTAACACAATTGCCATCTAATATCCATTTATGAACTTCTCCGGTTTGACAGCCCGTCATGTGGATTTTTATATTACATATACCTGATAAATTGGCAGATTTATAAGTCAACTCTCGTGACGACACGCGAGATTTGAAACGGCTAAAATCTCATCCGAATAAGTTACTTTGATTTTCCTTTCCCAATATGAAATTCTGTGCGGAAATTAATTCCTAATTTGGAAATTAATACAGTGACTAGCATTATTTGAATGATAGTTTTGACAAAATTAAAATACTATCCAAAGCTGTTAACAAATGAGAGATTTATATTAAAAGATTATGCTTTGTTTTAATAATCTTGTTGCTAGAAATAATCTTATTTTGAATAACAATGTCGTTTACTTTTCTTCTTACATTTACTATCATGAAAGTATTTTTAAAATTTTTCTGTGAACTTTACAAAAACGTTTGATATCGGTCTATCAATGAAACTTGATTATTTCACAACAATGTGGAATCATTTGTAAAGCCATCTTTTTGCAATTTAGTCTTAATAAACTGCGATCTTATTAAAATACTTCAGATGTTGATCTTCTAAAAGATTTTCATAGATTTGGTAAAGTTACATTGATTTTCCCTCCTATATGTTGGTGTATGATATATATTCTCTTAGTCATAAATATAGAATACCTTACATTAGAAATAGGTATGGCTATATTTTGTCGAACAAAATTTTTATAAGTTATGACAGATAATATTTGCAGAATGATATAAGGGGATAGTTTAATAATAAAATTGGATGAAATAAAAGAATTTTAAGGATTCTATTCGAAATGCAAAATTGCAATTTGCCACAAAAATGTGGGTTTCAGAACTCAAATCTAAAAAGCTAAAAATCGGACACTTTTGTAGCTTTAAGTGAAATAATGAGATTTCTATAAATTTTTTTGGCATTCTGGTTCATAAGTTTTGCATCCAAAGTTGAATTTTTGACTCCGAAAATATCAATAATCCATATTTATGACCATTTATATATTTGGCTAATGCTTTACTTAGCTTCACTGTCGGAAATACCGATGTCTATTTTACACAATGTCTTTTTTAAAAGAAGCAGTGTTAAAACATAAGGGCTTAAAAGCAGTGTTAAAAACATAGGGCTTTGTAAATCATGCAAAATTTGTGAAAAATTAGCTTAAACAAAGTTAGACAATTGTTCTCCTTCATTTCTTATTCCCTGTGGTACATTTTCACTTTCTTTAAAAAGGGTGCATCCTTTTGGTTCCTTTATATGGTATATCCTTTTCTCGTCTTTTTTATGTTGCCCGTGGGTCAGCGATGTTTTAGATTTTAATGAAAGCAATATTTTATTACCAGAAAATCATAAGTCCAGTATTCATTTACTATAATAAGAGAAAAACCTTCATAAATAATAGACATGTAGATTTTAAAGTTTGGCTTCACCTGAAGAAAGTTTATGATAGCGGGTTATCACAGCCAATTTTTTTTATGAAAATCTCTAAATGGATCTCGTTAATTTAAACATAACTCCTATGACTTTTCAAATACTTGAATAAACTTATCAAAAGGGCTAACTTTATAGCACTATATCACCACCTCGGTGTAATGGTTAGATCGCTCTCCTCGAGTGCTGAAGGTCGATGGTTCGATCCATGGCCGGGTCAAACCAAAGACATTAAAATTGATATTTGCTGCTCCTACGTTAAGCATGAAGCATTAAGGAGTAAGAGCAAAGACTGGAAGGCCCAGAGTCAGAATAATGTGTCTGGGTAAAGTGCCATGCCTTCCCGTGAGCTAGAACGTTAACAATCGGACTCAGTGTGTCGGACTATTGCAGATTATTTCATTTATCTTCTTCATTCATTTATATACTCTCTTCCTGAATATGCATGAAATATTTGCCCCGAAGTTAAGAAACATACAATTAATTAATATAACATTGTGTTAAGGTCTTTAAATATCGTTTTTTTCTGAATTAAGCATAGACACTCTGCACAGCAATTCTCATAAACTAATTTTAGTCAACATTTTTTTACACTTTTGGCCTTTGATGTCTTATAATATCGATACAATTTTTTATTTGGGGCGATTTAGAACTTTTCCTAAAGAGTGGTATTCCACCCTAGTTAAAGTCCGGGTGAAGACCTCTAGATTAAAAAAAAATCCGTGTTTTTCTGGTGGTTGGAATTCAGTTTCTCTGACATTTATCCTATATCTTTTCATTTTCATATTTAGATTGTAAATAAATTTTGTCGAATAGTTTTATCACATTATATTTTCTCGTGGTATTTTACAGTTTTTCTTATACTATGCGGATCTAATGTGTCAGTTACTTAAATCTTTAAGGTAACATTTAAATGTTTGTAACTTATACTTTTGGGTAGCTGTCACAGGCACTCGTACAAAATCTCCTATTGCCTATAACTTTGCACAAATGTTTCCTTTTTTTGCTGTAAACATACATTTCAGACAACAGTTTACAAGCGTTAACCTGTCATGTTATGAGTTGTTGTTCTCTTTGCACCAAAATAACAATAGGCGAATTCACTAGAATAAAATAATATGGCCTGTATTTTTGTCAGATATGAGATTCGGTATGATTGTCTTTTAGACATACTTCCAGAACGTATAAATTGCAAACATATAGAGGTAGCATTGCCTTCCCGTGAGCTAGCACGTAAACAATCCGGCTCAGTGTGTCGGGCTATTGCAAAGCATTTCATTTATCTTCTTCCTTCATTAATATACTCTCTTCCTGAATATGCATAAAATATTTGCCGCGAAGTTAAGCATCATTAATCAATATAACATTGTGTTAAGGTCTTTCAATATAGTTTTTTTCAGAATTAAGCATAGACACCTCTGCACAGCAATTCTCATAAACTAATTTTTGTCAACATTTTTTTTTATTCTTTTGCCCTGTGATGTCTTATACAATTTTTTATTTGGGGTGATCTAGAACTTTTCCTAAGGAGTGGTATTCCACCCTAGCTGAAGGCCGTGTGAAGACCTCTAGATTAAAAAATTCCCAGTTTCTCGTGGTTGGAGTTCAGTTACTCTCGCATTTACCCCATATCTTTTCATTTTCATATTTAGATTGTAAATTAAATTTTTCGGATATTGTTATCACATTATATTTTCTCGTTGTTTTTTTTATAGTTTGTCTTATACTATGCGGATCTTATGTGTCAGTTACTTAAATCTTTAAGGTAACATTTAAATGTTTGTAACTTATACTTTTGGGTAGCTGTCAAAGGCACTCGTACAACGTTTCCTATTGCCTATATCTTTGCACAAATGTTTCCTGTTTGTTCTGTAAACATACATATCAGACAACAGTTTACAAGCGTTAACCTGTCATTTTATGAGTTTTTGCACAAAAATAACAATAGGCGAATTCACTAAAATAAAATAATATGGCCTGTATTTTTCTTCAGAAATGATTGTCTTTTAGACATACTTCCAAAACGTATAAATTGCAAACATGTATAGGTATTATTAAGACCTTCAATAATGGACAAACAAATATTCGCACTGTAAGGCAAGATATAAAAGGTCCTAAATTTGAAAAGTCGTCTGAATCCATATTCTGATTAAATAGTTTTAAAAATGTTCTTCGCCCTCTTAATTTCGCCATTCTAGTTTGCGTATAATAATTTGACATCTTTCACAAAATTTAACAAATAACCTTGTTTTTAATTTGTATTCGCATGTAATTACTTTCGTGGTTGTTGTTAATCTGAAGAGAACGCGGACATCAATACAGTACTTATAAGAGCCTTAGTTCATCTCCTTTAAGTCAAAAAAAGATGGCAAACGCAGATTCAGATATTTGGTTCTAGGGAGGGACAAACTTTTTTTTGTTTTTTTATTCTAACAAAAAGTAATAAGAAGATGACATTTGCGGAATACTAGATTTCTTGATTGACAACATTTTTGTAATATTTGGTGGGTGTGTGTTTCAACAGACGGTCGGCATTCCAATGGGGACCAACTATGCACCCCTTCTCGCCGATTTAGTCCTTTATTCGTATGAAGCTGACTTCATACAGAGCTTTCTACCTTCCTTTAACTGAATAACTCTAGATTTGGTGACTATGTTGACCTCATCTATTCCATTGAACTTGAAATCAACGATACTACAGAAACAGAAAGGTCTGCTTCTTACCTAGACTTACACCTAGAAATTGACAGTAAGGGCGGGTTAAGAAAAAAACTTTACGACAAGAGAGATGACTTTGATTTTCCGATTGTAAACTTTCCGTTCATGTCTAGCAACATTCCAG
>JAULBM010000031.1:2598590-2624300 GCA_032357055.1 Geukensia granosissima | reverse complement strand
CTTTAATGCAATAGAATATTTAAAACATATGACTGATTTCAAGAGTTATCTCCCATTACCCAGGTCCACTACCTTAATGTGGAAAGAAGACCTATTGAATAGAAGTGACCTTTGAGGAAGTATTGACAGTACAGAATTTTATATTAGTAAATTGTAATGTTGACATCACTATTTTTAAACCTAATTTTTCAGTAGCTTAATATTTTTAAATAGATGTTATGTCTCGGTAGCTTGATTTTAGTTGTAGGACAATCAAAAAGTATTCTTCTTATAGACAAAAATATCTCAGTCTTTTATATTATTCAAAATCACCTGTCTTTATTACTATGCCTTAAATTTTTGTCCTATTTATATCTTTTTTTTTATCCTATTCACAATATGAAATAACATTAAGGTTTCCATTCACACTTATGATTTTTTAGATGATTTGACTTTTTGCTTTCTTGCTTATTCTTGATGTCATTAACAGATTTTCTGATGTTATAGGAAGTTTGACTTGTAACTTCAATACATTTATTACCTCAGAGTCCAATGCCAAATCAGTTTGAAATCATACAGTGTGAATACACCTCTAAATAAAGTTTATTATACATGTATTAACATAGTTACTATAAAGGAGACATGTCGAAATCTCATCCTGTCTTTACTTTAAAAACTCATTTGCACATTTAACTGCATGCTCATAAAGACAGTATTGAAGTAATGATATTTATTTACATTGTAAGATCTCTTACATATACAAATTCATAGAGGCAGATTTTAGATCTATTTAGTAATCAACATTATAAACATATATTAGATACAACCAACACTATTTTTTATAGAAAAGTTGTTGGACCCATAGCAGTATGATTAACTATGGAAAAGCTCTAATAATCTTATTTTCCCATAAAGCAGTTTTGTTAATTGATAAAATTTTCTGAGTGCATGTTTGAAATTGTGCTGTAATGTTCTGAAATCCTGAGAATATTAAACAGTGAATTTTATGCAAGTTTGATTTGCTATACAATTTTTGAATTGCAGTTTTTTGCTGCTTGTTTTGTCTTTCAGGTTTTGCTGTTAGAGAACCATTTTATTTGCATTTTCAGAGACATTAATTGTTTGAACTTTTTGTTTACTTGAATATTGCTTGATATATTTGTTGTTGATTACTTCAAACTAATTTTAGAATTTTGTATTTCATTTGCACTTTTATTTATATTTTTAGCTTTTCAGAAAAATCAGATTTCAAAAATTGAATATGTTCCTTTTGTACAAATGTGCCATATAAATCTCTATATTTTTTCAATGTATGCTGGACCTATAATTTCTAGAAAATTAGAATATGTCTATAAAGTTCTATTTATTTTAATTTTTTATTGTATATTTAGCTCACTTGGCTTAAAAGGCCATGTGAGCTTTTTTCATCACTGTGCAACTGTCGATCATCAAAAGTTTACATTTTATTCATCTTCTCTGAAACCATAAGGCCAATCATCGCCAAACTTGGTGGTAAAGTCCTTGGATAAACCTATTATCAATGATTGCTAGCAACCAACAAACATGGCCACTGTTCCTAAAAATAGAAAAGGGAGGGGTTTCTTTAAAAAAACTGTGGGCCAATTTATGCCAGATGTTGATGGAATAGTCCCTAGGTGACACTCTTTCAGAATTTTAGGTGGGTTTCCCATTTTAATTATATCCCTGCCAACCAAGATGGCTGATACAGCTAACTTTGTTTAACATGGGACCCTATGGAAACTCCTTGACAAATCTTCACGTCTATAATCACTTGCTTAATTGCTTGGCAAAAGTGTACCAGGTGAGAGATTACAGACTCTTAGGAGCCTCTGGTTAAAAATCATTGTTGAAATTTTACATATGCATTGTGTGGCAGGCTCTAATTTAGACTTGTTGCTAAAAGCTGATTCTGTATATATTGTATAAAAAGTTTTCACAACCACATATTTTTGTTTATACCTGTAGGTGTAGTAACTGATGATCAGCCCCAAGAAACTGCAGAAGAGGACAAAAAACCAGACACTGAAGAAAAATCTTCAGATGAAAAAACTGAGTCAGAATCAGCTCCACCTCCAGAACAGCAACCAGAGGCTCCAAAGGCACCAGAGGTGGATGCTGGACATCCTGAGGTCATTGCCATGGTAGAGGATGCACTGCGAGAGGCAGAAAAACAACCAGTCACTCTCACACCAGAGGTCTATATAGAAATTCTTGACAAAGCCATTAAAGATGCAGAGAAGGAGATGAGAGATAAAAATTCTGAAGGTCCATTGTAAGTAATTAAATGCTTAGACATGTTGAATAAATTAGAATACTCTAATGGAATGAATATACAATATAGATTGCTTTAATGTTGAAATGGTTTTTGGCTTTATTCAGAAAATGATTGCACAACAAAACTGAAATTACTAAATGATAGAACATAATACTACATACATTCAACTGTAGTTTTTTTAAATTCTGTATTATTTCTCAATGCTGTTTAGTATAAATATGCTCCATGGATTAATCTAAAGGTAAAGCTAATACTATTGCAATAGCAGAAATTATCATTGGTTTCTTTCTTGTAAATGATTTGAAATTGAATTTTTTATTTATAAGAAGGGTATTTTAACAAAGGTATATCTATGGTAAAATTCGGTATCATTGTTATATAAAGAATACCGGAAATTCTGGTTCTTGTACTGACTTTATCATGGCAAATATTCAGTGAGCCTATTGGGCGACCTGAATGTTTTATCATGATAAAGTCAGTACAAGATACAAAATGTACTTTATTCTTTTTATTGATAATTTTAAATAAAAATATTCCCGAGCTGAAAATGTCACATATAACATCATTTAACATAAGATCTACTTCATTTCAACGTATGACAACAAGATGTTGTTTGGTTTTATGAATGACGTCGGATCTATTTCATTCATGAAAAGACGCGACATAAATGGTTGACAATGTGACATATCCTTCACAACAAGGTTATTTTTTTTTATCTGTGCCAGTAGACCTGTACAGGAATAATTGGTCAGTACAGATCAAAGGGTATTGGTGCTAATTACTGATAAAGAAGTATAAAGGTAATTAATATTTGCCAATGAAATGTTGAATCTGAACATAATGGAATCTATACCATTTTGAAACAGACTTTGGCACTTGATTGGGTAAATAATACAGAACATGTATTGAATAATGCAACATTTTCAGGAATGGAGGTTGGATCCTAGATAACTTCCCACGTACCAGAGATCAGTGGAGTATGGCAATAGAGAAAAATGTCCTGCCAGACGATGTCATTTGTCTGAAGGACAGTGACAATGGAGAGTTCCTACTTAAACGTTACTACAACATCAACAAGGAGGAAATTGACAAACTGATTAAACTCAGGAAGGAAGCTGAGGAAAAAAAGAAAAAAGCTGAGGAGGAAGAAAAAAGGTTTGTTTTTGTATTGATTGTGTCACCTGCTTTTCGCAGAGTGATAAAAGTAATTTCTTTCACATTTTTCTTCGGAACTAAGCAAGTTAGCTTTAGGATATTTGGCACAGAGCATCAATATTAAGTAATGTATCCTGTTATACAGTTTTGAATTTGACCACTTCCTCCTTAATAACATTTTGGAGCAAGCGACAAGTGTCTTTTGAGGAAGATTGAGTACTGATTTTGTATTTGACTTGAATTAGTAAAAAATTTAAAATACATCTGGTGATTTTTGACAATTTCATAAAAATGTAAAATTTAAGTAGCTGATTTGATTTTCTTTTTTGCCTTTGTTCTCTAATGCAGTTGTAATTATCCTTTGGTTTTCTTCTAACACTGCTTTTGTATTATTTGAAAGTCACTTTTTCCTGTCAATTGTATTCTTAATATTTTAATAGGAGAAGACTGGAAGAAGAGAAGAAGGCTGAAGAAGAGGCTGCCAGGAAAGCAGCTGAGGAAGAGAGACAGAGAAAATTAGAGGAAGGAGAGGAAGAAGGAGAAGGTGGTGGAGAGGAGGAAGAAGAAGGTAAGGAAGACAATTAAACATGGGAGATAACTCAGTAAAAGGACAATTAATCATGGGAGATAACTCAGTGAAAGGACAAGGGTCATAAAGCCACATTTTGGGCCCAAAATATTGGGTAAAGAATGAAAAGAAGCTAAAATCTATAATTCTTCAATAATTTGCATTGAAAAATGTCTAAAAAAAGGAAAATCCAACATTTTTTAAGCTTATCTAGCTTTACAACAGCACATAGAAGTGGCTTTCATGTAAAAATACTAAGAAATTCCATAAATTGATACAATTTTGTTGATTTAGACACAGCTTGCACAAAAACATCAGAAACAAATTTGCTTAATTGAAGATCTATCAAGTACAAATGTTTAGTTGAAATATCTTCTGATATTTTTGTGCACTCATACCTATTTTGAACTAAACACCTCCAAAAATGCAGTATTTTTGCAAAATATGTTATTTGTCAAAATGATGAAAATTATATAAATTATTAATTTTTAAAAACAGCTTTGTTTCAACAAATTGTTGTTGTGTATAGAAATCTAAAAGGGCTAAATATAGGGCTTATCTTTCCCACTTCTTTGTTGTAATCTACAGAGATTCACTTAACTCATTTATCTGTGTGAAAAAATGGTATGAAATTTAATATTTAAACATTCTAATGTAAATGCATGCTCATGTAATCTGGTAATTGATTAAGTGATAGTTTTCTCAATTTTGTTTAAGAATACTAGAAATAATGTAATATTAAATATTTTCATGATTAGAAAATGAGACCGAGTCAGTTGGTAAGATTCTCACAATATGCTTTTATATATACTCTCACCTTTATACACAATACTGCACTTAACCCTTGATAAGGTTACAGAACCTGGTCAAAACCACCAAAAATGATGTAGGAATATGTCTATCAAATATGATCTGAGCGGTACATAATACTTTATCTCAACTCTTTCATGAAATTTCTTAGCATGCTAAAATGACAGATATCTAAATGTCCTGTAGGAAAATTAACCCATTGATATCAGTTTATCTCTCGTACAACAAATAATTTACAGTACTAGTTACTTGAATATATTATCAGTAAAGATAGGTCTAATTTTTAGTTTGAAAATCAAAAACCTTAATTGATAATAACAAAAAATATGTTGATTACATGAAATATGATTTCAGTCCAATTCTTGACTGTGCTTTAATGCAAATAAATATTTAGCTTGTAAATTGCTTGTATTTAGTCATCCTGACCTTGCATGTGTATATAAAATACTTGCTTATTAATGTTTATATGATTACAAAAATAGTGCTTTATTGTCTTAACCATAAACTAAAAAAAATAATTATAATTATTTCCAGTGGCTGTGTATATTTTCAATACTACTATCATACAATTTCTTTTCACAATTTCACATAGTGGTAATTCCATAATCTAAATTTTAAAAAATTCTGTTTTTAATTCTTTGTAAATTTGTTCGAAGGAACAATATTTTATTTGCATAAAGGATGAATATAAACAGTAAAGGTTATTACATTTACATATGAAAGTTGCACACAGTCATTTGACCTTTAATCAAAAACATGTTTTCTGACATTTTAAACTGAAACAGGGCATGGATCATTATCATGGTGCATGTTTTGAATGTGTCAACACTCACTGTAACATAGTAGATTCAGATCAATCATAATTGATTCATTGAAAAGAAAAAATACTAGGACAACTCATGCTTTTTATGCCTTTGCCTTTAGGCAATTGGCATTAAGTTGTACCCCTGTCTGTCTGTACATCTGTATGAATGTTAACTCCCTGTATACAGAGACATGGGCATCTCTATCTCATGGATGCATTTTCTCTATGTTTTTTAAATAAAAAATGCTTTAAAATTTGAAAAGTTTAATTTGGCTTTTGAATATTTGTTTTTGAAGATATGGATTGTGTCTTTCTGGCATAAATTCCACATTTTTTCTTTAAAAAATCTTATGTTTCCATTTTAATCATTGTCAGAAATAGTGTTGATTTTTCTGAATCTACTGCATCGGGTTGCATGGTTATTTTCACTTTATTTTTATGCATGTTTGTTCAGCAAGTAAAGGTGAAGCACCAGCACTTGAGGAGGGGGAAGAAAAGGAGGAGGATAAAGAACCAGAACCTGAAACAAAAGGTCTGTTGTCATGTTAAACATTATATCCATTTTTTTACCTCCATTTTAGATTTTCATGTTAATCTATTAGTCAAAATTTTCCTATTTTTTATATAAGGGGAAAAAAAAGGAAACTTTGGAGGAGCATGTGAATTTATTTTTCATACAATTTTTATTTTTATTGTGTTGATTAGTCTCAATAAGACCATAAAATAGTATGGCAACAGATTTTCTCAATCTCTTACCATTTTCATGTTAAAAGGGGTCAAAGAGGGGAAAATTTCAGTTTTGCTTCACATAATATGGATTTTGATGGGAATTTTTCTAGCGATTCATCATGAAAAAAGCAAAAATGTTACCCTTGGCATTTTTTTGTAGCTGTTATCAATTTTTTTGTAAATGGGGGTCATAGGTTTTATTTTTCATCAGATTTTGATGGTTTTTTTTTTATCCATCACAATGAGAGCTATCAGACAGTACTGGTAAACACACTTTCTCCATCTCTTACCCTTTTTCTAGATAGAGGAAGATTAGAGTGGGAAAAAAATTCAATTTTGCATAATATGAAATTTTTATTTTTCATTCATTTTGATTTGGTGGGGTGCGGGAGGGGAGGGGTTCCAAATATATCCATAATAATACAACTAAATTTACACAGGTTTTTGAGATCATGGAGGTCAAAATAATCATTGAGTCAGTCACATTACAGTGTCCAACATATTACTGCACCAATCACATTATTGTGTCCAGTAAAATACTGTGTCCACACTTACAGAAATGTTTATTTGTTGGCCTTTTACCTGTCATTGTGCTGCACTTCAGTTATCAGTTATAACCTTAATTATGAAATGCTTTGCTTATGATTTTCCAAATTCTGTTGGTTCAAAATTTCAACTTAAATTTTTTATCTAGCTAAAAACTCTAATCAATTTTTTAATTAAAAAACAAATAAACAAACTTTCAGTGGTTCCAGTGTTTATTCCCATCCTCATAGTGACCAGCTGGATGGCTGCACAGTATTTTGATCATAATATTTGTGAAAATAACACCACCTGTGTGCACTAATTTGGAATTAATGCATGTTGTTTTTTTTTAAATTTAAATAATAAGCCATGGAGGGGTAGTATTATGTATTTTTATGCCCCTGCTTTTAGGTGATGGGTGATATTAAGTTTTACCCTCTTTCATATGTATGTCCACATGTCCATCAGTTTTCTACAAAGATTTCTCAGCTTGTTTTATTTGGATTGATTTTGTATTTGGTCTGAAGCCATATTAGGGGAAGATGTAACTTTTTTCCCTTTTTCAAGCTCAATATTTATCTACTTCCTGTTTGCCTTGATTAGGGCATCTAGGTTGCATGGATTTATTTTTATCAATATTTGTAATTCTTTTTTACTTTTAATGCATTTCGGTATTTAAGTGTTTAATATTGCAGAGTAAGGCAATGCGAAATAATTATCAGTTTCTCACAGTTTTCCTCAAAATTAGTCGATGATATAAATTTAGGCAGTCATCATTTACATGTACATTAAAGGAAAATTTTATAGGAACATGGAAATGTTTATATTAATTATTTTCTCTTAAATGGCAATTTGTCCTCAACATTGAAAACATGAAGAGGACATTACTTTTTTGAGGGAATGGGGCTGATAATCCTACTTTTTTATTTTGCCATTAATTTTTTTTTAAATTGAGACTGTAATTTATTTATTAAATGGCTTTAAATAAATTTCATTTGGTATGGACTTTATAAGTTTAAATTGAAAATATACAGAATAAAATTAATTAAATCAAATTATACTTGCAGAAGAGGAAGAGGTGAAGGCTGAACCAGAAGAAGTTAAAACAGAAACAGCAGAAGGTACAATTATGTCTTAAATATAGAAAAATGAAATGTCATGTGGTAGGATTGTCTCTGAAACAGCCATCCACCACCAGATAAGATTTTGATCATGAACCATTTTAAGATCATTCCTTCAAAGTTTGCTTCTAATTGGCATAGCAGTTTTAGACAAGAATAGTTATAAGTGAAATTTCCATAGGGTCCCATGTTTAACACTGTCAGCCATGGAAATGCTGGATACTTTCTGAGAGGGAACCTCCTGAGGACCTCAACTCATATTGGCTCAGCAGTTTAGAAGGAGAGGATATTTATAACTTTTTTGGCGTTTTTTTCCAATGTTTAGTAACCATTCCATCATAGACTGATGGTCCAGAATGCCAGATTCATAACCAACCAAGATGGGGACACAGCCATGGTAAGTGTAAAATGGGACTGTATGATGAAATATTTGAAAATATTTTCTTGTCTGAAAGTACTGAGCCAATGGGAACCAAACTTATTGGAATTGTCATAGGATGATCCACAATCAAAATTGTGTCTAGCCTAAACTGTGTGTGATACCTGCTAGATAAAAATTAAAGACATTAAAAAGCAGCATTTAGAAGTTAGAGCAAAGATTCCAGAGTGAAGTGGCATGTCTTCCTGCAGACTGTTGCTTTTGTGAGCTAGCATATTTAAATCTGGCTTAGCATGTTGGTTTAGTACAAAGCAGGGTACACACATCATCACTTATTAATATTCTCTGGCCCTGAATATGCATATAATATTTGCCACTTGAAGTGAAGCAACATTCAATCAGTCAATCCATTCTTTCAAACAACAATGCATCTCAGGACCATTGCTGAGTTGCTGCCAGGTGAGCTATGTAGGCCTCTAGTTATATTTCCTAATGATACATTTTTAAACAATTTTATATTCTTATTCAGCAGAAGACCCATCAAAAGATTCAACAGTGAGGATAGAAGGGGAAGAGGTTTGTAGCATAATTAGTATTCATTAAGTGCCATTTAAAAAGTATGATAACACTGAGGTGGACTTCCTTGCTTTTTGAAGTCTTACCTTTCCTTCAAAGGATAAGTCTAATGTCTTAGAGGTCTTTTTTATCACCAATAGATCATAATTAGTGTACCATATTTGGCAGTTTAAAATTGAAGTTGTAATTTGCATAATAAAATTTGGCATCTACTTAATATGTACTGGTATATATTTTATACTTTTGTGTGCAGTTCTTTTGTATATTTATCATTATTTCCTTGTTTCATAAATAGAAGGAAAAGCCAAAATTAGTCAAGGTATTTACAATATACAACATTTAACAGTGTCTCATAATTTTTTTTTATTATGGCCACAAAAATTTTTCACTCATTTTTTTATATGAATATGTTGCTGTCTTCAGAATCATTTTCTGAAGACACTATCATATTTGATTTAATAAAAACCGATATTTATATAGAACAACACATGTTTTGAATGTTAAGACTTAAATTATCATAAGTGTCTTATTGAGCCTCAAATGATAATTTCTGTTGAGACCTTTAAAATGTCTATGGTTCTTTTTATCAGTAAAGTCATAATGTCATGTGACCAGTTGCCTGATATTTTCAGTGTCATGGCTGAAGACTGTTCTTTATACTGGAAATATCAGGCAACAAAATCTAAGGAAACTATCCACCCTATGTCATACAGTGTGATTTTGCTTTTGGGTATTGACTTTACCATTTTTGAGAAAAGGAACAATGAAATTCTTTTTTTGTGTCTTAATTTTGATTGAGCTTCTTTCATTATATACTCCATATGGTAGCAAACTTCATGAGTGATGTGTCATGACATATCTATAACAGATTTGGATATATAAGGGTCTCGTCCTTTAATTTACAAAACTTTATATTTTTTTATCCAATTTGGATGTGTGTTTTTATGAGTCTATGTGAGAAATGCATAATAAATACTGCAACCATTTTAAACTCCATTACAATTTTTGAGGAAATGGGATCAAGTTGGCAGAATTGCACAATTTCCTAAGATAAATAAAATTTGTTTGAGTTTAGTGAGTTTTCCATATTTTTATTGAATGATCAAAATGAGAGCTTTTTACCCAATTTGTAAATATTACCTGAGCCATTTTTTCCATTTCATTTCTGTCAGTATAAGCCTCAGTAATACATGCATGTCAATAAATTTCCTCTCAGGACACATATTGCTTGGATAATATCAATGGGCCTACACTATTATAGGCTTATTTATTCAGTTTTTTCATGTCAGGCTATTGCAATTAATCGTATCATGCTGCACTTATGAAAGACCTCAGAAATAAACAACTTCAGTATGCTTAAGTCTTGATTTTTCAAAAAAGTTTTTGGACACTGTGAAATGTTATGCATGCCGTTGTTTGAAGTTCATGTATTTTCACAATGTTTTTTTTTACAATTCATTGCATGGAATGTTATAAATCTTTATCACAGTTAACCGTAATTTAATTACTTATATTTATATACCAACACATTTATTTTAAACAAAAGTTGAAGATATTATGACCATAAATAGTTGAATATTTAAAGATTTTAAAAACAAATTACAATGAATGAATTTTAATTTCTAAACTTTTTACTTACAATTTAATGTTTATCGATAGATAAAAGCTGTAAAATCTGCATGTGTAAAGGATCTAAAATTTGCTGCAGGTTTATAGCATTTCCAAAGTTCAGTCATCTTTGGTGTGCATAATTAGGTTCTATGGGTAATATTGGCCTTTTTGATAATCCTGGAGATATTTATGGCCCAGATACCTTAATCATGGCTAATTTACCTTTATGTTCACAAGATTGATTATTAGTCAACTAAAGACTTTGGTCAGTATCTAACATATATTATTTAGGATTTTGTATTTATATGGTTAAACACTGTTTGTTGATTTATATCTTATCATTTTAAAATTGAGGAAATTTAGTATCACAAACATCCAGGAATTTCAGTAACAGTTTATACCAATATTTCAATTTAATAACACACCGTCATGTTCTGCAATTTAAATAAGTAGAAGTGGAAAGGGGAATGGAAATAACTTAGAAGAGAATTTTCACAACTTTACTCATAAACAATTTATCAGTAGGTACCATTGTACACTGTAAAGAAATTTTTATTCTGATTTATCAATATTTCTATAATTGTTTGTTTTATTTGTGTTTAGATATTTTATGATATTATTACACTTGGTGAAATGGTTTAAGAAGCATGCATATAATTTATGGTTTTTAAATAATAATATTTTAGAAAGTCCCAGAGGGGCCAGAATTGGACGATTTCAAGGAGAAACGTAAAGAATATGACAGAGATATTAGTAACATCCTGGCCACAATATCTGGTGGCAGTTCTATAGACCCTGTTATGGTAGACCTTGAAGATAAATCTGTGGAAGCCATCCTGGAAGAAACCACACAGAATGCAGAAAGTAAGTGGTTACTCTTTATACTGTCAAACATAGCTTACTTGTTTGACTCTGAATTTTATGGTTATCTCAAATCACTTCTTAATTGTTATTTGTATCTTTTGAAACTGATAATTTTAAAATGTCTAACAGCTAGGACCTTCTGAATTGTACTCTTTGGTGTTTGAGCAAGTAAAGTTCAATTTATTAACAAGGATTACTTTTAGAATTTTTATACATTTTATGTTTCATTGAGAAAACAAATAGTTTTTATTACTTTGAAGTGTAAGAATAAATTATTTAACTCCAATTATGTGTCCCACAAATAAGTGAAAGGAGTTTTCTTGAAACATTTACATCCAGCTTATTGATATAGTAAAAACTTTTGTGCCATACCTTTAAACTCTGTTAGTAGTAACTACTTTGAAACTCTGTATTATAGGTCTGTAGCAACAACTTTTTCAATTTCCACTGAGCAAAATAATTTTTTTTTTCACATAATAAATGACATCACTTATTTAGATGGTGATGTTATGACAGTAATCAACATAGTGCCTCCAATATTGTCAAACAGCTACTTCAGTTTGAATATTGTTTATCGGTACTTTTGTCAAAGGAAGTGAATTTTAAAGCTTTTTATAAATTCTAAGATTTCAGTTTCTTAGAAACTTGGGCACACAGTACCTGTTTTCAGATTAGATTGGAGATGCTTATACATATTTATTATATTACAGAACAATTTAAACCTCAGTCATGGGAGTTATCAGGAGCTGATATGGATGAAGAGGAAGAGGATTTACAGAATGATGCTGATGCAGCTGGGGCTGAGGAGGAAGAAGAGGAAGAAGCAGAGGAGGTAATTCATTGTGTCCCTTGTGTCTCTCTGAGCAACATACAGGGATAACTATCTCGTCATCTTGCAGCGTTGTCTTGCCTGACAAAATTTTGGTTACATTTTTCTCAAACAATGCTGGTTAGCTTCCTAATATTTACACATAACTGCACTATTGAGAACTGCATTGTTAAAGACATTTTCAAGTGGGTTGCATGTTATTTTTAAAGTCTATTTTTTTATTTCTGAAAATTTCTGTCACATTTCTCAGGAATCACACCAAATGTCAGCTTCCTGATATTTTTCAAAAAGCTTCAGTATAGATAATTGTATCATGTAAGTCAGTTTCAAGTTTGTCACATGTTAATTATATAAGTTTCTGTTTGCCAAAACTTAGGCAATTTCTTGATGTTCAAAAATTTGTGAAGGTATTATTGAGGTGAGCTCCCTGATATTTGGCACATAGCTTTGGTATGGATAACTGTATCCTGTTAGACAGCTTTGAAACTGTTGCATGTCTGTTGCCTGTTTACAAAGACTTCAGAATATTTCCTGATGTTGGAAAATTTTTGGTTAGATTTATATCAGGAATCTCACAGGTTAGCTTCCTTATATTTGGCACAAAGCTTCAGTATGCAGATTTCTTTCATTTAAGACAGTTTTAATCCATAACATGTTCACTTCCTGTTTGCCAATATTCCTTAACAAAATGTGGGATTAGGCTTACATGTCTTTTGAGGAGGAATAATAAGTTAATTGTAAAAAGTTCTAGCAATAAAACATGGATATAACCAATATCTAGAAACAGTACCCACTGGAAGCCATATATTTTGTTTCATTCCTTAAGTCCTTGAATGTTTCTATAGCAAACCAAAATTAATTTCTTTCTAACAAATAGGTTAATTTGTATTTGTCTTGAAAAAGAGATGGAATGTTTATTGACAAGTAAATGTACCTCTAATGAATTAGTAACATTATTTTTCTTTTTCAGGAGGAGGAAAATAACAGAGGGCGTGGTAAGAAGAAGCCTTTAGGGGATACCAATTGGTTTTGTCCTGTATCCTTGAAGGAGAACTTTGTCCTGTACCCAGGCAATCCAGAGGTAGCAGCTAAATACAGGGAGAAGACTTATTACTTCTCTACTAATGAAGCCAGAGAGAAATTCATAGCCAATCCTGAAGAATTCCTTCCTAAAGATAAACCTCTCCAGGTGAGAGAACAATATAAATCTTATAAGAAAATAGCAAAAATAAAGAGTTTACTTTTGAAAAAATACTCATGATTTTTCCCCCCAAAAAAATTTATGTCTAAAACTGAATATGGATTCATTGAAACTGGAATAAGTATGGGTATGGAGAATTGATATAAGTCCTTGTGGTTTGTATGTCAGAAGTACTTTCTTTAAATTGCATAAAAGTTTTTTTTTTTAAATTTTGCATTATATTGATATTTACATTTTTGGAAGTAATGCCTGAACTGTTGGGCAAACTTGTTCTTAACATCCAGTCAAACTTTCTAATGTATATTTATATGAAGTTTCTGAACAATTTGGTCATTTTCTATGTTGTAGCCTCCACCATTGAGACTGGTTATTCTTGGACCCAAAGGTGCTGGTAAATCTCTCCATGGTCGTAACTTGGCACGGAAGTTAGGACTGTTCCACATCTCCTTTAGGGACAGATTACAGGAATTGATCATACACAAAACTAGGAAAAGGATTGGTCCTGAGTATGAACAAGATAATTTACCAGACCCTGAAGAAGAGGAGGCGTAAGTTGTTAATATTACACTGATCACTGCAGCTTTCAGTAAGGAGCTAATACATCCAAACTTCTTTGTATCTTTACAAATTAGTGCACTAGACTCAAACCACATGTAATGGAGTTATTTCATTTACCAAAGGAAGACTGGTGTTTTTTACTAGGCTTTCTGATTTCCTTCTTCAGTACAACTGACTGTCAAGACATACTTGGAATTTATCACTTAAATTAATGGTAATCCCCATTCAAAGAAACAAAACCAAATGTCCCATTTAAATCTTATTGGCCGAATTAAAATTATATTTCTGGTTCTCAAACAAAGCTATCCCTGTTAAATTCTGCCTGATTGACCCTTTTCAATGCCAAAAATTAAAAAAACTATCATTGTATTATGAATTTTAAATTTTGCAAGCAAATAACCAAAAAAATATTGGTGAACAAAACTCATACTTTCTAACATATTTGAGCCATACCTTTTTTGATATCCTTATCCTACACATGCTGAAATGAAAACAAAACATTAAATCCTATATTATAGTTTCCTGAAAATTTATAATCTTAGGTGAATTTATTTTAACAGGGAAGCTGAAGAGGAAGAAGCAGGAGTTACGGACCCTTCTGGTCAGCCAGTAGCACCGGATGCTCAGCCAACAGACGATGAAAATAAAGAAAACAAGGTCAGTTTCATCAAAAATGTTTTTTCAGAAGAAAACAATTTTTGTATTCCTTTAACTTTTAATTGGTCCCTTTGGTGTTTCAAATGGGTTAAGTTTGACTTTACCTGAGCTTAATCAAATCACTATGTTCAGAACATTACAATGGAACATGTAACTTTCAGCTGGCAAAGCTTTTAACTACTAAATATCCACTGTGAAAATGTCGTGGATACCAATTTTCATGGCTTTGAAAAATATCATCAGTTTGTAGATTCTTGAATTGGTCATTTCACATTCAGCATAATTAAATGCAAAATTAATATTTAATTTATTGGGAACCTCATTTCATGGCTTCCATAGTGCCTTCACAGTAATTTTATTGGTACAGATGTCTTATTGTGATGAAAGTGACATTTCTAGGCTATTTCTATTACAAACCAGAAATAAAATTTTAGATAACCTTTAAATTTAAGAACATTTAAAGAAAACAAACATGGAAAAGAAATGTGTAAAAATGATATGTTTTTATTTTACAATGAAAAATTATAGGTTTTTAAAAAAATAAAATCTCTGAACATAAACATTACTCTGTACTTCTTTCTATGAGATGTATACATTGTTAAATTAACAGGAGGAGGATGAAATAGAATACACAGAGGAAGAGGAGGCCATTAAATCCAACCTGGAGTCAGAGGAACCACTTCCTGCTGAGGTCCTTGATAATATTCTACAACCTTTCTGGCAAAAAGAACCATTCAAGTGAGTTTCATATTGATACTTTGCCTAAAGAATGTCTGTTTAATTACCTATGCATGATTCATTGCACACATATATCCGCTAATTAAGATACCTTGAAATGATGTTATTTTCAGTTTGAATTGACATTTGATTTTTCTCTGTTAAAAGGGTGTCATAACAAACTATACTCTATGTCAGAGTTTATTGGAACAGGTAAAAAGGTTGTGAAAGAAAAACGGTCTACCATATTCTATTTAAATCGTGTTTATTTTGTTGATTGAAAAAAGTGCAAATAACTTGCAATAATACTTTTTAGCAATCATGATGTATTTTAAGCTGCGCTAAGTTTTTATTTCTTTACGGGGATTTAACATTATAAAATTGGCCATTTGTTTGCCGGAAGTGGGCCTTTGCACGCGCTAGCGCGAGACCGGGAGTATACATTGTCAACGCTGCCTTATAATTATGTTATTTAATTGGGATTAAATAACCTGGAAAAATGCATAATTGCGTGCCTGAATGGAATTTTAAATGTAATTCTTCTGTTATGCATTGCAAGTGCGGGTTCGATATACAAAAATTAGCGCAATTTTTCAAATTATCTTATCTAGGTCAAACTTCAGAGCTCCTGCCGAATACAAACATGGCCAACCCTCAACGTTAAATCCCCGTAGAGAAATTCAGGGGCAGATAATAGGATGTAAAACTCTTTTTCACAGTGTAAGTCCTGAACCATTAACTGTGGGGTAATTCTTTCTTTTAATTTAAAATAAATACAAAGGCGGAAACAAACATATAATTTAATTAAGCCCGAAAATCGCACTCCAGAAAAGCTTGACATAGAGTATAGATATAACTGAGTGAGACAATATACATCTCTGTTGGGCCTGCTGTGCCATATGATTTTCATGTTTGATGTAATTTTCTGTCTTAGACCTTCAGCCTACAAATTTGGGAAATATACATTAGTACTAGTAAAAGTTTGAATCCAGTTGTTGACTTTGACATTATCCACAATTTTGGAGATTGAATGTGTACTTTGTTCAAGTGTAAGCTTTGAAATTCTAATGGTTTTTCAAGATATAAAGTGGACATTATTCGATTAGGATGCCCAATACGGTTCCTATGTTTGAGCTTAGTTTTTGAACTAGATCCTTTTACCTACAGCATTTTGGATAAATTGTCTCACTTTAAAGCTATTTTCCTGATTGGAATTTAATCATTTCTATGAAAGTAAATTGTTGAGCATCAACTCCAAGTTACAGCTTTTAATTATTATGGTTCCCAAAATATAAAACAGACACCAGATGTGAAGGACTGATGGGGGTTTGGACAGTACTTAATATAAGTTATTTGCACAAAATGTCAGGGTCCTAATCATTCAATTTCAAAATTCATTATAACCTTGCAAAAAAAGTTTCAAGGGGAAAAATAGGAATCTGTCTGTCTGTCCATTTGACCAAATACCTTGTAAGTGCATCTTCTCCTAAACCGTTCAATGGATTTCAATGAAACTTTACATGAACTGAAGACACAATGTGTAGATTTGTACTTAGGGAGGAAATTAAACTTGGCTCATTCCAAGGGCAGATAATTCAAGGTTGAGCAGGTGTATTTTTCTCTCAGTATATCTTTTTTCATTTGTAATGTCAACATTGTACATCAAAATCAAATGTAAAATGTTTTAAAATAAAACCATGTGAACACACTTTTAGTTCAAGAAGTAAATATTAGTTTTCTAGCTTTATCATTTATTGTTTAGTAATAATAAATAGCAATTTTCGCTGATGGAACTTATTAATTTCTATGAAAGTGCATTGTTAAATTTAAATTTTTAGTTCATGATGTGTTGAAATATCAATGTAAATGATTTTATAGGTCAACAGGCTTTGTTCTGGAAGGATTCCCAAGGACCAGTGAAGAAGCCAAGTATCTAGCAGAAATGGGATTGTTTCCAGATGTAGCAGTTATTATAAATGTTGAAGTCGAGGATGTCATTAACAGATTATTACCACCAAAGATGATAAAATGGAGGATCAGAAGGGATAAAAAGTTGGCTATCAAACAGAGGAAGAAAGATAAAGCAAAGAAAAAGCGGGTATATGCTTCAACTCTTCCATAAACAACCAATTATCATGTATGGAAGTATAACAGAGTATTAGTTCTGTCACTTCATCAGTTCTAATATCTTGCATATAATTATTTTTTATCGTTTAGCACAGTTTATTATTATAAATATATTATTTGCAGATTTGAGTTTTGAATTTTGTACTTGTTTTGGATCATACACAAAATCAGATCACAATTTAACTTCCATATTCCATTGAAGATAATATACATTTGTTTCAGTCCTTGAATACACAGGAAAATGTCTAGTTAGCATATATAATATGTAGAGACTTTTGTTTATAATGTCCAAGTAAAGATCCTCATGATTGTACAAGTTTTCTCAACTGTTCGATAAATATTTTGTTTGTTTGACTGATCAAGTCTTCATTCCTTTGTATTTAATAGTTTAAGTATCTCTTCATTGAAAATAAGCTTAAGTATCAAGATAATAACCACAAATGTACAACCTGGAAGTGACAGTGCAGTAAATATATTTTATGAGTTTGGTGCAAAACAGCAAACCTATGTTGAATTCATTTGCTGTTTTTTTAACTTTAAAGCAAAGAGAAACTTTTTTTTTGAGTTATTTTTTCTGTAATTTAAGAATAGTTAACACTAATCAGCTGCCTTTTTACAATGGAGAGTTACTTTATTACTGTGGATTTTTTTTTAAATTAAAACTTATAATCACATGATGTTTTATTATTAAATGGTGGTTAGTGCAAACATAGTTCTCTTATGTTGATATTTGCAAGACATTACCAATTTCTGATATAACAACATTGGATTCAAGTTGATGAAAAGTGAATATGTAATTCAAGTATTGTGTGAAAGCTTTCATTTCATTAAACACCATCAATAATGTAGATAAATAGGCAATCTGACAACTCACAAATCTTCATGTTAGGGTATGTTATATGCACCCCTAACCCCTTGAAATGTTTTATGGTAAAATTAGGCATATCATCTACAACCAAAACGGTAACATTTTGAAGCAGTCATTTCATTTGTACAGATAATTTTGTTTACAGGAAGAGGCAATACAGAAGAGAAGAGAAGAATTACTGAAAGAACAAGAGGAAAAAAGAAAAGAAAGAGCCGTAAGATGTGTTTCCTCATTTTTCTTAAAGTTAATGTGAACAGAAACAAAAAGTTGTTGCAAAGATATATAGTATTATAGAATTATATCATAAAATCTTGAGCCATCGTTTGATAACCACATTTAAGGTTTACTTTTAGTTACATGAAAATTGAGTTAGAATTCACATATATTAGTTATTTTGTCCCATTTTGTGAATTTTTTCAGAAAAATAAATTGAGTTAGAATTCACATATATTAGTTATTTTGTCCCATTTTGTGATTTTTTTTCAGAAAAATATCAACATTCTAGCAATATCCCCTTATTAAACACATTGAACTTTATATTTTAATTTCCTGATTTTCTAGGCTGAGAAAGCAGCAGCCAGAGAGGAGGCTGAATCTGATGCTGAAGAAGAGGGTGGTGAGGAGGAAGAAGCAGAAGAAGAAGAAGAGGATAATATTGATGCCATTTTAGCGGAGGAATTTGAGGAAGAAGAGGAGGAGGAGGAGGAAGAGGAAGAAGCTGAGGACGAGGCTCAAGACAGAATGAAAAACGACTTGAGCGAAGTGTACGACAATGATAAAAACAGACTGGAAAATGTTCAGGTAAGGACGAGAGGTGTTAGGATGAAATTTAATCTGAATTAGGTGTATGACAATGATAAAAACAGACTATAAAATGTTCAGGTAAAGATAAGAGGCTCAAGACCAGATGAAAAACGACTTGAGGGAGGTATACGAGAATGATAAAAACAGACTGGAAAACGTTCAGGTAAGGACATGTGGTGTCAGGATGAAATTTAATCTGAATGAGGTGTACGGCAATGATAAATACAGACTGGAAAACATTCAAGTAAGGACAAGAGGCTCAGGATGGAAATTTTATCTGAGTGAGGTGTATATATGAAAATGATAAAAACAGACTGGAAAACGTTCAGGTAAGGACGAGAGGTGTCAGGATGAAATTTAATCTTAGTTTGGTGTATGTCAATGTTAATATTATACATGTACTGGAAAACGTTCTGGTAAGGACGAGACTCAATGAATTTCAGAATTTGGACCTTGTTGAGAAATTTTGAAAATAACTTATCTTTACATAAGAAATTATGGGGAATTAACAGTTAAATACGGGTCTGAAGATGGACAGAAAACAATTGTTTAGGAACTTAACATCAATTGACTAGTGTGAGTTAAAACTTCTATACTTTTGATCAGCAAGATTTACTATTATTACTTGAATTGTTTTTACTTCCATTAGTATGAATACTGTTTTTATAACTTTCAGACAACATTTATAGAGGTGCTAATAGATGCTGTAGAGGTTGATGGTAGTCGGAAACCTCACATTATTTCCTATGTCCTATCCAAGAAACTAAAGAAATACGTACAAGCTCGACACAGCATGTTTGAGAGGATTTACCCAATCAGTGAAGCTCTAGCTAGACGTATGTTACAAACAGGGTATAAACATCCCAGTAGATTTGGACGGTGGTGTCCTGTTAAGGTTAGTTGATACAGTTAGAAATATCATGCTTCAGTTTTGAAATACATGTCAAAGTTGAGATTTTCTCAAAATCCTTGAATTGTCAGGATCATATTATTGGTCAGATTTTTAGTTGAAAAGACATTTGATGAATTTTTAGTTTGAGAAGTTTTATGAAATCAAAGCCATAAATTTTGAAGGTTGTCAAATTTATGTAAAAGGATAAATAAATATTATTATAAATTTATGATTTATCAAAGCAAAATCTACTGTTGAAGCATAGATCAACAATTCCTTATTTACTAAACAAAATATTGTACTCTTTGGTATACAGACATGAATATGAACTTTATGATTTTAAAATGTTTTGTTCTGAAGTTTTCAAAATTTGAAACTGATTTTTTTGATATTATTATTATGATTCAGTGTAATTCTCCTATGTTATGATTTAAAATGAAATTTCTTGTTGTGTTTAAAACTTTTGACAACTTACTGGAGACAGTTAAACAGCATTTGATAAAATTCAGTATTCAGGGATCAAATATCTCTATATTTCATGATATTTTTGAAGATTTTGACTATTGGAAAAGTAATATACAGTGATTTTCTTACAGTCAAAGGAAGGTAACTGTATCCAGCCAATGAGTGGAATGGGATATCCAACTTACCCATGTCTCTACAGACAACATATCTACTTCCTGTCATCACTCCAGGCACGGGACGAGTTCATGCAAGATCCTATGACTTATATAAAACAACCCACACCCAAACCTGTAGTTCCCATCAGAATGGCTGTTATAGGTCCACCTAAATCTGGCAAAACTGCTTGTAAGTCTTAATAGATTGTTACTTCTATGTTTAAATTTTAAAAGTGTTTAATAGAAAATGAGAAAGGGAGACTATTTGTGAAACTTTTTATTTATAATATATGTGATGTGTTATGACTGTTCAAAATTTTATAAGAGGAATGGAACACACTTTTTATTTTACCAGACCATGCAAAAAATTTGAGTTGGATATTCTTATGATTGTTTGACAGATCTTTCAAAATAGTTAGCATCCATCAAATTATAATAGAGACATATGTCAACTTCCCAGATAATCAATTCTTGAACAGCCCTAAAGTATAATTTCTGCTGTTTAAAAATAACAGAAACAGTTTCGATATTTCTTTTTAAAAATTCCGATAGTTAGATTACAAGATTCATTTAAAGAGGTATTTTTATACTTTTTAAAGAAAAATGCACAAGTCTGACTTGTCGATGTTTTTTTTATATTTGTTGTTTTGTGTTTTTTTAGTTTAACTAATTGACTAGATTTTCAATAACCAAATGTTTTGATTGAGAAATATTACCGTAATATTGAAATTTAAGCTAAATCTGCATTTATAATCAATATAGAATATATTTATTTCAGTGGCTAACAGATTTGTGGAAGAGTATGGCCTAGTTAGATTATCTATAGGAGAAGCCATGAGACGAGTTTTGTTAGAACAGGCTAAATCTGATCTGGCTAAACAGCTTCTAAAGCATGTCACAAAAGGTCTGACAGTCCCAGATGAATTGGCAGTTCAGGCTTTAGATGTTTGTCTCTTGGACATGAAATGTCAGACAAGAGGGTATGTATGTTGTTGTTGTCATGAGTATATTTAAAACAGACGGTAACATGTGATGCTGGCAGATTTTTACATCATGCAGTATTTTTTTGTAAATAACATTTGAAAATTCTCCAAAAATTATTCCAGTATAATGAGGAAATGAACGGGCCTGCAGAGTTTGCCTTGGTATATTTGGCCATATTTGCAAAAATTGTTGTGACCTCACAATTAATACAACAGGGGGGCCTTTTTAAACATTTTTGTTTAATAAGTGGTGTGGGAAAGTTACCAGTATACTTAAAATCTGCTACCATATGTTACAAAAAATTTACTAATATTCTAGAAAAAGAATATTGACAATATGCCAGAAAGACATGATCCACATCTTTGTATGTTTATAACAAATATACAAATGGCAAAATTAACTGCATGTAAAGCTCTTTTCATTCAGTTCAATTTGTATATTTGATATAAATGTACAAACATGTGAATCATGTTTTTCTTGGATATATTCCATATTCTTTCTTTCAAAAATTAGTAAATATTATTAACTTTTTTGTAACATATAACATGCTAGGTTCAAAAATTGAAACATCAGTCAAATTTTAATAATTCTTAGTTACATTAATAGACCAAATACATTTTACCTATATAAATAATATGAACTCAATATTAATTGCTGTACATATGTTACAGGTATATTTTGGATGGCTATCCTAATACAATGAAGCAAGTAGAACTTATGACAGAACGCTGCATTATTCCTGTCCGAGTTATTGAGTTAGATATTGATAGTAAGGAGGTCATGGTCAGAGGACTACGGGACAGAATGTCACCTTCAAGGTTTGTTACTATAGAGTTGCTCACTTTATGGACTACAGAAAAGTCCATGCTAAAAAAATAATGGAATAAAGAAAATTTCATGCTAAAAATAAGAAGTGAAGTTTATTAGATAAATTTTTTATAAAATCACATTACACTTAAATGACCACATTGTAAGTAAATAGGGATATAAGTACTCAACAGCAAGAAGGAGCTGCTGATACATCTTAGGAAGATTCATAGGAAGTAAAATATTTCAACAAACATTTAACAAAAGTGATGATTTAAGATAAAACCAAAGGAATACTATGAAATGTCAAGTCAAGAGACAGATCAAATACAGACACAAGGCTAAAAATTTCAAAATATTTAAATTTCTAGTTTTCAGTTGATTCAAATGTTAGAATTTTTAAACAAGGTCATTATCAAAATAGATTTCTGATCAAATGTATTGCTAACTGCATTATCTTTTGCAGAGTTTTACCACTCCATGACAGTTCACAGATCCTAGCAATCAAACTAGCAGCCTACAACAAGGAAGTTCCTCCTGTACGAGAATATTACCAACAAGAGCATATGAACTTTATCAAGGTCAACGGTGAAAGGTCAAAATGGTGGGTGTGGAACAGAAGTCTGGAGATTGCCCATGAAAGTGTCAAGAAAATACAGACATACTTACAGAGAATTTCTGATGGTGTGTAATTGTTGTAAAACACAATGTCAAAAATATCAGTCTTCAAGGGTTGCCAGGGTATTGTAATGAGGCGTTTGGTTTTTCTGCCTGCAGGTAGAGCCCCTGCTAAAGAGGCTTCCAGTCTTTTGAGCAGGATTTATAAATATTCAAACCCCCTTTGCAAATGTTTTGCTGTGGAAAGAATAGGCACTAGGTATTTCAGTCCTTGATGAACAGGTCTTTTAAAAGGGGCGTTCCTGATTGTGGGGGATGTATGAATTCGCAATCCTTCCTCAAGGAGATGTTAAAGATGTCCCATAATTAGAAAATACAATGTAACCCCTTGTAACAGCACAGTTTGATTGTCAACAGGTGGCTAGTTTCAAGGCTATATTTTCAGACCCTATCCAAACCATAATTTTTCCAGTTGCTGTCTAAAATCCTTCCATAACTATTGCCCTACTCATAGTCTACATATTGATTTATTGTTTGTTATCTTGTTTATGTCCTGAATATGGCTGAAAAATTGCATGCTGGACTAAGCAGCAATCAATCAACCAAAATATGACAAATATATGGTATTGTTAGTAAACTTAACATCATTGTCCATACATAATTTTCAAGTCGCTTTGAAATTTTGTGCTTCATTTGGATATGAGATATTATATTTCAAATCATTTGACTACATTTACTTGAATCAAAAATCTGATATTCAATGCAACACTTACCAAATTTAATTATATGGTTTTATATTTTATTTCAGGTAACTCTGCATCAATCAGTGACATGTGTATTACACCTAATGAGTTCCTGCAGAGAGTAGGTGACTTCGGCCAGTATTGCCCTGTCAGTCTGGCGTTACGAGGAGAACTCGTTGACTGTTCACCTAATCCTACATTGGAGTTTGCTGCTGAATTTAGAGGTAACTAGAATCTGATCATCTGTTACAGTAGTCCCCCTCTTATGAGACCACACTATCTGCAGAGCATAAGTGGTCTTATAATGGGGGTGGTCTTTGATGAGGGGATTGGTAGTCTCAACAGGGAAAAGTGGTACTTCTGCCAGAGTGTAAAACGATGTCTTTAGCATGATTTTGCTGGTCGCTGGTCGCGATAGCGGGGTGTCCGTCGGTGAGGGGTTAATTAGCGTTAAGAATAGTTAATGCAGACGAAATATGCCCTTATAAAGAGAGTGGTCGTTGGTGAGGAGGCCGTATGATAGGGGGACTACTGTATTGGCATAAAATACTCCACTTAATTTCATGTAAATCCTTGAAAATATGTAAGAGTGAATACTATTTCATCATAATGTAGTTTGGTCTGACAGGGTTAAATTATTTGAGTGTGTATAAATATGTCCAGTACATAATATGTAATGGTTCCACTGATGCTTTATTGTTTGTTTGATTGATTGGGGTTTAAGGCCTCTTTCAACAATATTTCAGTCATACCTATGCCATCAGTTTAACTGGTGGAGGAAGCCAGAGTGAACCACCGACCATGGGCAAGTAACTGACAAACCTTATCAAGTGCAATGTGAGTTAAACTCAACCGGTTTTGGTACAAAGCCAGGCAAAACTCACTCCGTATAGGTGATAGGATACAGTGATCTTAATCAACTACCTACACCACTTGACCACCCAGGCCCCCCACTAATGGTTAAACTGGATAGCATTAGTCAAATAAACAAAATGCATTTATACTCTTTCAATTTATAAATTGTGGTCTAAACAATATTTAGCAATGTTAATTATTTAACACTTACCAGGCAGCTGTGCCATTGGTGAAGGTCATGTCTTTCAATTCGTTGATATTAAGTGCCTGTAAAATTTTATAAAGTTAATTTTTATGCATAAACTTATAATAATAATGATGCAAGTTCACGCATGGAGTACAACCTGATGTCGGGAAATTATTATGAGTAGCAGGCCAGTAATCAGAATGATGAAGAGGGGGGTATTTGCGAAAATAAATATGCCTTTAATAATCAAACTATGATATAAAGATTGACTTTAATAATCAATAAGAAGATCAATTTTTATAGTCAAACATGAATCAAAATGTCATTCTTTTATTGTCTAAGTTAAAGCGTGATCAAGACTTTAATGATCTCTCTTTTCAGAAGGGGTTCTGTTTGTACCAACCACTCATACAAACCCCTAACTATGGGTATGAGGGTCACATTTCCCACTGGGTCAAGTCTGTCAAAGCTGTCATCACTGTATATATCATATCCTACACATTAAAGACTTTGAAATCATGCAGACTTGAAATGCAATTTTCAATGGATATAGTTTTGATTGAACACTGCCACAGAAGCCATTTTAAATTCATTTTGCTAAAATTTATTTTTACAAGGTCACTGAAGGACATTCACAAACATATGCAATTTTTGCAGTCTGAATAAATTCATATAAATGTGTACCATAATAGTTAGCTATGATGTTTCTTGGTATTTAACATAAAAGCAAATCTGTCAAAACTGCTTGCATTAACAAGATTTTACAGTAGTAAAGTACAATTTACTATATTAAAATTAATACTTACATTCAATCCATATCTAAAC
>JAULBM010000031.1:2571642-2584692 GCA_032357055.1 Geukensia granosissima | reverse complement strand
TAAATGTCAGAGAGAATTCAAATGTCTATATAAAAAACAGATAAGGGGTAAATGTCAGAGAGAATTCAAATGTCTATATAAAAAACAGATAAGGGGTAAATGTCAGAGAGAATTCAAATGTCTATATAAAAAACAGATAAGGGGTAAATGTCAGAGAGAATTCAAATGTCTATATAAAAAACAGATAAGGGGTAAATGTCAGAGAGAATTCAAATGTCTATGTAAAAAACAGATAAGGGGTAAATGTCAGAGAGAATTCAAATGTCTATATAAAAAACAGATAAGGGGTAAATGCCAGAGAGAATTCAAATGTCTATATAAAAAACAGATAAGGGGTAAATGTTAGCGAGACCTCACTCGAACAACAAGAAAAAAAAGAGGGAATAAAAATAAAACGTGTGTACGTAAAATAATGCTTTTCTTACCTGAATACTATCAAAAAGTACAGAAAACAAAACATTTAACCATTTTTGTCAGTAGATTATGTCGACAGAAAAAAATCAAAGAAAACAAAAGCAATAACAGATGAACTATAAAAATCAAACGGAAATTCACTCACTCCGATTCAAGAGTACCTGAATCACAATAAATAAACCAAACGAAAATACATCCCACAAGAGCACCTTATTACTTCAATTTTAAGAAACAACAGAATCCATTCAAACTTTGAGACAACTTTATGTGTTGTAAAACATGATAAGTGTCTTCAAGACATGTCGAAAGATTCATTTTCCCGCTGATGTCTTAATAAACTGCGGTTGGTCTGTTATTCGTTGACCTCTAATCTGTTGTACAATCAACCAGCAACTGTATTTATCCAGTGACAGATAAGATCAATTCTTTCAGACGAAAGCGGATTTTTTTTATAGGAACACAAAAACGATGTACAGATTGTATACTCATCTGACAACTTTTTTTCTCTCTTTTATTTACTGTTGTTCAAGATCGAGTGTACGTTAAAAATATCAAGATTGTGATATACTAACCAAACAATACAAACCAACATAAACTGGGGCTCCTAAAATTATACATTGAATTGCCAAAAGTGTCCATGTTTGTTGTTTGTCTTCATTAAATGTCCCCATAGAAGTTTCTTGTCAAATATTATTCCATTAGGCAAAGCAGTGTCAGGGAAAAATGTATAAACCAATTCAAACGAGAATAATCAAATACGGTCATGTTTTAGTCTGGTCAGGAAGAAATAAGCAAACTTTATGAAGACCCTTGCATAGATGCTTCCAGTCAAATATTGTTCCATTTGGCAAAGGAGTTTAACAGTAGATGCATTTATTTATACATAATTATACATTAAATTGTCAAAAGTGTCCATGTTTGTTGTTTGACTTCATTAAGTGTCCCCATATAAGTTTCTTTTCAAATATTATTCCATTAGGCAAAGCAGTGTCAGGGAAAAATGTATAAACCAATTAAAACGAGAATCATCAAATACGGTCATGTTTTAGTCTGGTCAGGAAGAAATAAGGAAACTTTATGAAGACCTTTGCATAGATGCTTCCAGTCAAATATTGTTCCATTTGGCAAAGCAGTTTAACAGAAGATGCATTTATTTATCAGCCATTCAAAATCGAGAGAAATTCATGGCCGCTAAATTTTTGTCGAATCAGGACAAAATGCAAACTTAATTAATGTCCTTGCATGATGCTTTTTCTCAAATATTGTTCCATTTGAACAGGCAGTTTCAGAGGAGAATATTTTGTCACGTATCCGCCAATCAGAAACAAGAATCGTCCTAGTGGTATTGTTTGCCCGATATGGACAAAATCATAAACTTTATAAGGACCTTTCATTAATCCTTCTTGTCAAATATTGTTCCATTTAGTGAGGAATATTTTTTATGTCCAGCCATACAGAATCAAGAATTGTCAACGGCGGCTAAGTGTTTAGTATTATCGGGGTGAAGTAGGAACTTTTATGCAAGACCTTACATGGATGATGATTATCAAACTTAAACGATTTGGTCGAGTGGTTTCAAAGGAGAAATGTCTTTTAAGGACAGGGTCTCCGATTGGGCCATACTTTTGCCCGACCGGGACAAAATGATCAAATATCGTTAATGACCTTCCACAGATGCTTCCAGTCAAGTTTGGATACATTTGGCTCAACCGTTTCTGAGGGGAAAAAGAAAATTTAAACTTTACGGACGGACTGACGGACGAACGACAGACACGATATCTAAGTAATGACAATATTTTTAATGGAATTTAGCCAGTTGAGCTATAAAAAAAGAAATTACTGACGAGCATCCAGATATATTGTTTGATATGGTAACCATTAAAACTTCTCAACTAAAATTCCTTTAAATTGTACGTCCCCATACAACTATTTATTAGTAAAAAATGGCAATTATAGAAATATCTTAGATTTTAAAATAAAAACGGTTTTTATTCGAACAGTTTATTTAAATGTTTCTGTTATTATTATTTTTTTTTAAATAATTGAAAATTCTGTTTGCTTTAATGGGAAAAGATTTTACCTTAGGACTTATTTCACATAATTAATGAAACAATGCAATAACACTATGTCGATTGAAGCATCAAATAGATGTATAGAACGTTAAAACCGTCCACCCCTGGGCATAATCTGCCTAAATTACCATACCCGTAGCCAGGGGGGGGGTCGAGGGGTTCGGACAAACCCCCCCCCCCTTGAAAACCAATAACCACTATTAAACTCGCAATTCAGATTGAAGTCTGACTATTGAAGTCTTAAAAACAGGACTTTCCGAAATGCAAAAACAGTACCAGGAAATGACTAGATTGCAGGATTTTGCACCAAATACCACAATAGATATATTAGTGGAAACCGAAAAAGAGAAACTGATGTCGCGACTAGGAATGAGGCAACGATTTGCGTTATATTTAGGAGAAGACATGGAAGAAATTTGAAATTAAAGTCTGGATGCATTTTTTAAGGGCAGGCTTAAATCTGTGTTGAAGAGGGCAGGTTGCAATATTCCAGAATTTAGATAGTGTTGAATATTTTCACTCCCTCTTGAAAATCAAAATGTTTGCTCCCTAACTAGTATAAATTCATATCACTTACCTGTTTTGCCAACTCCTGCACATCCTATAATTGCTATTTTACACGCTTCTTTATTGTCATTACCATTACTACCTCGGTTCCTGGAACCATTTGCTGTCATTTCCGATATTGTTCATAAACATCCAACAGGCTTTAGTACACAACAACAAACTTTTTTCACATGTCAATAATAAAACAATAATCACTGAAGGGTACACAAACAAATTTGTAACCAAACGAATGATTCCAAATAAAGAAAGACAGAAGTCAGTTGTCACAAATATCAGATAAGTCTTCAAAAGTAACAGAATACTGATGGCTCCTGTAGATCTTCAAACACCTGATGTAAATATCACACCTGTAATACCTTGATCAGGTAGATTTACTGCTCTGATAAGATCTGTAACAAAATGCGAAAAATTCTTTGTGTATTGGGTTACTTTGAAATTTGAAAACAAAAAGTCCACTTCTGTGTTTTCAGAACGTGTCAAAAAGGAGATAAATTTCAAAATAATTCAATTTTTGTATTGGAAAACTTTAAAGCTATTTTCACGAACACAAGACGTTTGTTCTAAAGATTTAAAAATTTTCCAATTAATATCACCTTGTAATCCTGGTTTCCAACGATATTATGAGTAGAATATATTTACTTTGAACAAACATCGTCAATTTAATGGTTAATTTCATTGACAAGATGTTCTGTCTTAAAGACCGCCTGAGATAACCTTTTAACCTTTGTAATTAATCATGTAAAAGATTTGTCAGTTGCTATATGTACACCTATTTAAATCATTATCGGTAAACATTCAATGACTTTAGGTAAAATATTGTTCAGTATTTTCAATGTTACAGTATTGATTTGTTTTATTTAACTATTTACATCAATCTGTTATAAAGATAAAATTTATTAAAATGCACGAGAACAATAAGTACAGTACATACCGGAACTTTTTACAGAGTGTATAACTCATTTTGAGGGCACACTCTGTCAGAGTAATCTAATGATATACCAATAGTGAAACAGACCAAAAATCATAATCTCGTCTAATCATGACAATAAAGACTCAAAGAGAGATAGAAATTTTATTCAGGTATTCTCTTTTCGGATTTGATTGGTTTGTTTCTGATTTGATTTTTTAAATTCGTGTTTTGCTGCTATTGTTTTCTTTGATTTTGTCCTTTGATTACTCGTTGGGGGGAGTGGGGCCTCTAGATTTGTAAATTCCCTTTATATTTCTCGTGGTTGGAGTGTGGTTTCTCTGAAATTTACTCAATATCTTTTCATTTTCGACAAATTCAAAATCAATATAGGTCCTCCAACATCGTCAAATGATTGATATAGCTGAGACAGAATTTAGTTAGAAACTAATTTAACGAGAATCCTTAGTGGTTTACATTGCGAGAATGAAATAATCCAACCAAACTCTGTTTACAGGGGGTATTATGAATTTTGATAATAAATTGTTATAATAAGTCTGAAGAGATAGTCCTACTGTACAACATCTCATAACCATATCGAACATAGGTAGTTATGTAATAGACATGAAGTTTGGTTTGTTTGGTTATTTCATAAATTGTGTTTGTTACTTTTTTATCACTAACAATGGATTGCTTTAATTGCCACAAGTCAAACTTACTTCACAGAAATAGACGTCGTGCAGACAGAGACACGTACGTAACCAGTAACTAAGTAAGTTGCTACAGCTAGAACTTGTCTTAAAAGACTATATGACATAAAGCTTCATAATCAATTATCGGACAACATAACCAATCAAGCAGGTTGTTTTCTCTGGATATGATATATTGTGATAAAATATGAAAAAATCTAATTATATCACCATTGAAAGACTATATAAACCAAAGATTCATATCACGGACAATCATTTCTACATGATCTACCAGGATATTACCCAGTGCTACCTGAAATGTTTGACGTCGAGCAGACAAACCCCACGCGGAGCTAATCAAATTATACAAAACTTAAAACATCACATGATTCATTTACCAATTTACATAGTCGACATTTTTATCGCATCTTATTGAATTCTTTAACAGATTCATTAAATTTAAATTGATTTCATTATCAGACGGTACATCAGAACTCGCTAGGATACACTACGGGTCATATAAAAAAATCTTGGTTGAATCATCAGCATAACTAAACAATAATTGGCAATATTTGAGCCAGATACATCTCCATGGCACTAAAATCATCGGCCTTCGAAGGTTTGTGTAACCAAAATGTTGATTGCTTAACCTAAAGAGCCAAATATTCCATACATATCCAGGACAAGAACAAGATTACAAACAATAAATCATTCAATGGACGGGGTAGGTATCAGGTCGGGGAATTCTCTCACAATGCAGTATTGAGACTGCTTCAGTCGCAGCTGGAAATTTAACACAATCAAATGACTACTCTGGATCCAGATGCTGTTTGAAATTGATTTTTATCGAGCTGTCATCTTCCCACCATCGGATACGACGGTATTGTTCCCGTCCGGAATGTTGGATGAGCATTTATACATTCCGCCCAACAAACGGATGACCCTTAAGGTGGGATTCTACATCCTGTCTAAGAAACCAAGTTACTTGTTTTTATCGGGGTGATTCCCGCCCAAACAGCGGACGCCACTTTTGCGATAGTTTTCTCTGCAGACGTAGAATTCTTACGGATTATTTGTATACCCAAGCCGTCTTCGGAGGGATACCAATTAATGAACAGATGAAACAAAAAAAAAATTAATAAATACATTAATCTTACTTTCACAAAATACATAAAATTCTGTGTCCAAAATTAAACTGTAAAAAGTCAATCCTAAACCTGCATATCACAGTCATTAATTTTGTTTTATTTTTGTATTATTAAAATAATTTTATAGTGGTCATGAAAGACTTATCATTTATTAAACTTCTTACTTGGATTTGTTTTCCCAAATAATCGTTCATGTCAGTTTGTGTTGAAATGTAACCTAAAACATCTCTGTCAGTCTGATATACTAAATGTACGTAATAAACGGTTTAAAAAATGACCTTGCAATAAATACAGATTGAAATATTGCCTTTTCCGTATCAGCCATCATCCCTCGACCTATCTAAGCCCTAGACTAACGCATCAGGCTGACATGGATGTCTCGGTTTGATAACTTGGCTGATACGGAAAAGGCAATAAATATTTCAATGTGTTTTTAATCAACTTTGCCTATTTAACGAGACTTTAGAAACTTTGTTGCTACATTATGACAGGTATTCTTAAGATTTATCTTCAGGCCAAAATAGTGATTATCAAACAATGAAAACACAAAATAACGGAAGCTTAAAATCCTCAGGTTAGGGTCAGATGATTGATTGATGGATTGATGCCAAGTGGACAATATTTCAGCCGTATACATGACTAGAAATTGCTTCATAGTATGAATGAAGAAAGGGGTGTGTTGTCGGAGCTAGGTTGTCAGACTGGGATTGTTCAAGTAGACCTATGAAACTGATCGCGATTTAACTTTTCTCTCAATTTGGGAACAACCTGAACGTCTGCATCTGATCGCGATTAATCGAATGTCCAATTATCTGCCGGAATAAACCAAAATACACTAGCAAAGAACTGTTATTTGAAGCTTTTCTAATAAGCACGTGTCAAACATTTTCCATTCAGAATAAAGTGTCCGAGGAGAGTGAGAAGTTTACCTCTAAATAGTTTGTGCTGATAGTTTTGAAATGTTTTCCGTCAACATGTAAAAATACGACCATTAAATATCAGAAAAACTGAAAACATTCACCTACAGATACGTATGAACTTTTTCAACCATTCAAACTTACTGATCTTGTCCATTGGACCTTATATAAAATTTGGTTTTTATTTTAGCTTTTTTAAGTGAATGAATTTTAAGTATTAGATAATAAACTCAGAAGCGCTATCAAAGAGATCTTGGCATTACACGCAAACCCCGTTATATATTATCATGAGCACCAGGGAGTTATTAATCAAGCGAAATAATGCGGGTTTAAATTTGGTGTCATTGTGTTAGCTAGAATATTACCAGAAATATTACAAAAAAAGCGGGAGATATATCTGTTGGGTCACTCAGAAAATGATGTCAAGAAAATTGCCACATCGAGATCAAGACATCGACGATTAAGACAGAAAAACACCACACAGCAGACATACAAACGGTAATAACATAACGAATCCTACTTAACTGAAGGGAAGAAAACTCAGGAAGCCCGGAAGGGTAAGCTATTTATAAGAATTAAATATTGTACTTGCTCAATGCAAAATAAATAAATGATAAGTTCTGTATATATATATATAATACAATAATGATTATCCATGACGTTATTCATAAAAAAATAACAATAACACTTCGAATTCGTCGTGAATTAAATTTGATTTTATGAATTAAATAAGATAAGATAATCAATAAGCCATACCTGTTCGATCTCTTCCGTTTCACAGCTGTTGTATGTGTATCTACTGTATGTAAATACTTTACTTTTTTGTCTATCTTATCTCTGCAGTAAGTAATCCATCGCTGTTCGTTTGTTGATAAACTTTTTATCCCTATCATTTTGTTGTTTCCGCCCTCGGATTAAATGCCAGAAGGAAGATCAAAACACAGTTAAATTGGTTAAAGATAAATAAATGAGCGTTGATATTAAATTTGTTATTGAAAATAAAATCTGTTGTGATCCACTTAACTTAAAATTGAAATTTCATTAAGTTCCTATCATTTGTTTGCTGCGATACTTTACAAATTATTTAAAAACTAAGTTCTAAATCTATACTTTAAAGCTGAACATTTCGGCATTATAATATTTGACTTGTCAATTCGAATATCCCTACTTACCGTAGAATCTACAATCTAAATCAACTGTTTGGTCGTTCCAATAATCAATGCAGGTGGAACGAAAATTTGGAAAATCGTTTTTTTTAAATTTCCCCTCAGTGTAGTGGCACACTGAGATCATATAAAATTATCATAATTCACACTTTGAGTGTCGTAATACTAACACGACGTTATAACATTACCGAAATCTTTGAAACAATGAATATTACATGTAGTTGAAGTGGTATGTAATCGAGAATAGTTTAACATTAATCAATATACTTAGCAGTTTTGGCTTTATATTCAGTTTTCAGTTCTCAAATATAAATTTTAGTAGGACACAAGTAAGTTTTCAATAACCATGGTAATAGTTAGGGACCAAGCAATATTACTCGGCTAGTTGGGACCGGTGCAAATCATTACCTGATCTACATTAATTATTAATACTGATAATTATTTATCCTCAACAACTTATTGCTTAATACTTGTCAATTTGTATTGTATGTTAATAAAATAAATGGATAATCTTAGGAATTGTCTTAAAGATGATTAGTATCTATCCTCATGGAAAATATGAATATTTGTCTCACATCTTATCGGTTAATAAGCCAACACTTGCAAGCAATGTTTAAAAAACTAAACCATGGTTTTGTTCTTTCCAAAATATCAATACTACAAATGTCATTAATAGATATTTTGCTAACTACTTGCCAAGTTTTATTGTATTTCTATAAAATATATAAAAATCTAAAGTTTTGTCTTGAAAGATGATGCGCTAATTACCCTAGCGGTATGGAAGACAAAATTGTAGAGCCATATTTAAAATGGAGCCATTCTTTTATTCGACATTAGATATCAACAATGACAAGTATCTATCCTAAAACATATTTCTCTTACAACTTGCCAAGTTTTATAGTATTTCAATAAAAAACATGGAAAATCTGAATACTTTCACAAAACCTTATTGGTTGATAAACCAACACTTGCAGGCAATATTTAAAAACTTACACTTCTTTTATTTTTTCCCAAATTTTAAAGATAATCTGTATCTTTTATCCTACGATTTACCAAGTTCTATTGTATTTCAATAAAATACATAAAAATCTGAAGATTTGTCTTAAAAGTCCAGTGTAGAATTCCCATGTGAGATGGTGCTTAATTATATCTTATCGATATAGAAGACACTTGCAGAGCCATATTTAAGAATGAAGCTATTTTTAAAAAATTTTGTTAGATATCAACAATGATAAATTATATAGTATCTATCCTGAGTATATATTTTTCTTTTTAAACTTTTCAATTTCTATAGCATTTCAACATAAAAAAGGAAAATATAATTATTTTCCAAGATTTCACAATATCTTATCGTTAAGCTTTAGAAGTTAACACTTACAATGCAAAATTATCACTATCTGTCCACAAATATATTTTTCGTACTACTTGATAAGTTTTATTGTATTTCAAAAGACTACCAGGAAAATCTGAATGTATTTCTAAAAAGATGACACAATAATTTATAGGTATATAAGGAGAAAAAACGAAAGAAAACCAAAGGGCCAGACAAATGGGGAAATTCGACAGACACGACAATCTCGAGAACACGAACAAAAAGAAACATGACATATAACATATAAAACTAAAAACTCAAATAATGAACAATGCGGACCCCACCCAAAAACCTGGGGTGAACTCAGGTGGTGCGGGAGGGTAAGCAGTTCCTGTCTCTTTAAAGACACCCACCTCATTATTCATTTTCAAATCCGGTATTAGTCATATCAGATAAAAAAACTCATTCAGAGCCATATTTAAAAACTGTTATATCTAAGATATCGATCATAATTTGTGTCCATCTTAAATATATAGTTTTCTATCTGTCTCATGGACAATCATGCCACATCTCCTATTTTTATATTTCCTACTACCTGCTTCTTTTATTTTAATTCAAAAAAATAAACGGAAACTGTCTAAACAGATAAAAATACCTAATTGGTGTATCAGACAATGCTTGCAGAGCTATATTTAAAAACTTAAACAAATTTTTTGTTCTATATTAATATATCAATACTATGTTTTATGCTCAATAAATATTTCCCTTATTACTTGCTTTTTTGGTATTTAAATACAAGCAGAAAATTTGAATATTTGTCTTAAAAGATGACAATTTACCATATCGATTTTTAAGTCCACACTTGCAAGTGTACATGTAGCCATTCTTTTGTACTACCTCATATTCCGATAATACTGTATTAATATTAATGCTAAATACATATTTTTCTTACTACCTGCCAAGTTTTCTTGTATTTCAATGAAATAAAAAAAAATAAAAATTCGGATATTTATCTTTAAAGCTGATACCACACATTATTGGTAAATAAATCAAAACGTTCACAAAGAGGTTTATCTGAAGCAGGACAAGTTTTTTTCTCAAGAAGATGAAGCAGATCGAGAAAATTTTTTATTATAAAATTTGGCTGACAAAACGATTTTCTTTTAATCATTGATTGCTACTATAAAAATTGCCCGCCATCTGATTAATGATGCAAAGTCCCTAACGTGACTAAAATTAGACAAATAACAGCCCATTTAAAATGAAGGATCTTGTTGTCCAACTCTGTCGTAGATAACATATTATAACATTCTTACAACTTGTAAAAGTTTATATAGTTTATTTACTGATAGTTAATATAGACTAGCTGTCTAAAGCCATGCGACATGTTCAAGAAATTGGAATACATAATACACACTTCTGAAAGAAAGTACATTGTATTGCGATAGAAAATTCAGTATAAAATATACATATATTCATCGCCTTATAATAAGTCGTAATACGAAACTTTAGCTTAGTTTTGGTTCCGATGCTTAATTATTTTTTAATATTACCCGGATTTTTAACATTTGAGTCGAGCACTCCTTACGAATTTTCATCAACGAAATGGCCCATTGATATTGGTATTTTGCGGTACATTTATTACTGCCGCTGGATGTATGTTACCGCTGGTGAATTATATCCTCGAGGACATTCGCAGCCCAGTAGCCAGAATTTTTTATCCTGACATGACTCATAACATAAATACATTTAATTTTTCCGTTAAAAATTGATGAAAAATTACCATAAATTCCAAAGGCTCTTCCTTCTGATGCAGAGGAAACACTTTGCTTATTTTGGTCTCTGTTGATTTAGATTGTTTTGGTTTTGATTCTTGTGTTTATTAATTTTCATTGTATTTTTAACCGATTTTCAACATTTTAACTTCGAGCACTGCTGACGGGTTGTCAATCAACGAAATGCCTATACAGTGCAGCAAATTGTCTTTTTTTTTCGGCCAGTGTCTTAATTAAAAATTATATAGCAGTTCATCTGTTTATTATCTGCTGAGTCATTAGCCAAAATCTTGATGTGTCCTGTGTTTGTTTAATCTTTGTGTATGATTTTGTATGTATTACTGACGGGAAATTTGCGATAGATTTTTTTAGATTTCTTTGCACGTGTGTATCTCGGTTCTAATGCTACTGATGAGAGGTTACTCCTTGAAATGTACATATAGCATACCTAAATTTTAAATATTTATTTAACATCGGTAATTTTGTATTTTGATGACCTTACACCGAATTTGTATGCTTCAATGCACAGATCTACTGTCGTCGACATCTAGTAAAACAATTTGCTCAGCTGGAGCTATGGGCCTAACTGACAGTGAGTTGCGAGTTTTTACTGCGTGCTGAAGGCCTCACTGTGACTTTGAGATAGGAACAGCAATCAAACCACTGTTCCGTTGCTTTGAATATACTCGTATATATGAGATTTTTGTGTCATGAATATTTACATCATATCCTTCCTTTCTTTATATATTATTGGTATTTTGTGATACCATTATTCTAACACCAACCGCCATATTGGCTATTTTTTAAAACTTTTCTGCCAGAATTCGTTGAAGAGTTATCGTCGTTTGATCGTATAACCATGTGCAGTAAGTAATTATGAGATCAAACAATATATCCAGAGCAATGCTTTGATCAAGACCCAGATGAATCGGTCTAAGATAAATAGTTGAGCATTTATATCAAATTTGATATTAGAAATTAAATAATGAGAAAACGGAATGGGGTTGATTGAAATAAGGAATTAAATCATATTATTTACTAAGTTTTGATTCAAAGTGCAAGATTACGGTGTTTTTATTACTGCTCTTCACCTTGAAAGTAAGATCTTCAACAATGAGCCCACTATAGAGCTACATACAGCAATTTCAAGACGGTCCCCCGAGTCGATATAAGAGATAATTCAATTATCAATAAACCATTTTATATGCCTTTCTGTCATTTTTGTCCATTTTGTGGGTGTATTTCAATATGAAATAGTATTGTTTTCAAATGATAAAGACCAACGGTTGATGTGCACTAAACTGAACTAATGTTGTTTTCGTACAACAGCTTTTGCCTTTCTAACTTCCGTTATGGTATGGACTCTGGTTCATTATTGAAGACCGTAATGGGACCTTCTTTTTCGCTTATTATTCCCTTTTTCGCGTACATCAGACTTTAAACATAGACTTTTTTGGACGAAAGAAATAAAGCCGGCCAGATCTAAAGTTATGTTTTACTCTTTCTTTACAAATCGTGTATAAAAATTTCCTTCCTTTAATTATTGTTATTTTGCGACTATGTCGATTGCGTTGATTATGTTAATTCAATTAGGCTTAAAATCACACTCAAGAAATAGAAAGGTCTGACTTATGTCAGGACTTACATCTAAGAATTGACAAAAAGGACTTTTTAAAAAGAAAGTTTTATGACAAAAGAGTTGCATTATGAATTTTCCGTCTAATGGAATATACATTTATATTTCAGTTGTTAACTTTCTCTAGTTATGACTGCTTGTGGTTCATATTTAAGATTAATTGATAGATTTTTCCTGCTGAGAGTGTAGCTACTCAACTTAAGATTTCTGATTAAAAAAACAAAGAAATCATTTCGACTTCATTGACCAATTCGAAATTTCAATTTCACAAATGACTATGGATATATTTTTACTGTCGTAAATTCAATTCCTTTACAATGATGGTTGCAACTACCGCCGAGATTGGATACAACTACTAAGAAATACGTTTTAAGTGTACGCCTTCATTTATTTCTTTTTCGGCCAGTGTCTTAAATTAAAATTATATAGCAGTCCATCTGTTTACTA
>JAULBM010000031.1:2552208-2566775 GCA_032357055.1 Geukensia granosissima | reverse complement strand
TAAGAATCTCTTGTTTGCCTATATTTGTCCTTAAATAACACCTAATGTGAACACGAGGAAGGGAGGTAACTGTTGGTGGGGTTTTCTATATTGCCAATAGTACTTGGTGAATTTTACTGGCCTGTTTATTATTCACAGGTTGTTTTGTCACATTATTTAATTACTATTGTGAGGAAAACTATTCTTGTTAATCAGATTTTGACCCATAGAGAATTAATTTTTCGAGACAATTCACAGTTTTATATTCTCAGCAAAAAAGTCTTGATAATATCCCATTATTGAACCAGTTCCAGAAAGCCATTCTTGTAAGTGAGATATTAAGATTTAAATGCTTAATTGAGTTGACAGCAGTAGTGATCAGAACGACAAGATTTAAAAATCATTCAGTGTCGGAACACCCTTTGGGAGTTATTGCCCTTGAATAATATTTTATGCATTTCTGGTTTTATCTTGAACACTTTTATGAACACTATGATAGCTTCAAAGAAACGAAACAGAAGCAAGATGAGACCTTCAAATAAGTCAGCATGTCCAAATTGACCTTATAGGAATATTTATTTCAACCCTTATAGAATATTTGGCTATTATCTTAATTCTCTGTTAAGAGGTTATTGATACTGCATCTCTCATTTTAAAATTTCATCAAATATTATTGAATAAACAAGTTAGGGAGTATAAACCCGCAGACATTAAAATTCACATGTTAGAACTTTTGAAATTGGCATTTAATTTTGAACTTTGATTTCCTAAGAGTTTATGTAGTATTTTACTATGATATATGATAATTCTCTGTTAGCTGTAAACTTTGATGGAATTATTTCTCTGATGACATTTTGGCATTTGAACACCAGTTTACATGGTTTACATAAATATGTTAATGTACAGTGCTCCATTAAATGATAACAAAACTTGAATATTTGAAATTAAAATGTTGCTATTTAGGGAATATCAGTACACAGCTTTTTTTCAGGAAACAAAGCTGAATTAGAAGATTGTTTTGTCATATGCTTCATTGAGCAGGAAGTATCCATGTTTTGACATTATCCAAGGAGACTCCTTTGAGTCACTAATAAGCTGTAAAAAAGTATTTACAAATACAAGGCAGGCAGATTTTGTTTTCATTAAAGTACCGCCATTTATGCATGCATAAGGTCTTTGTAGTAAAAAACATTAAGTTCAAAAACAATGTATTATATAGACAGTAAAACATGGTACCTTATGGGAATTCACTTACTGTGCATCATCAGTAACCTTTGTTGTCTCCCTTTTGCCACAGATTGACCAGTTTGTAAAACTGATGACACAATAGATCATTTAAATTGTCATATTGCTGTTCCACATTTTGGAAGCAGAGATTTCATTGGCTGACAAAAAAGGGCACCAGAAGAGAAAATAAAAGGGAGCATCATCAGGTCATTGAAAACGGTAGAAACATGGTTTATACTAGTTAATGAAAAGTAAGGAGAATCCTTTGATATATCCTGCTTTTCAATGCTTTCTCATATGACTTTATGGATATGTTCAGCAGGCTGATATAGATACATGTATATATGGATGGGTGATAAAACAGTTGAATATTTTCTCCTCTCAAACATTGATACTATGTTTACTTAAACATAAATAGCTAATTCTCATTCAGTTTCTAAAATTTTTCAACCAGCATCAATTCATTAGCTGGACATTTAATGTTTAGCCTGTCATAATGTAAGGACTTGGTCACACTTCAGCTCGAGCATGAATCACTCCATTATTGTTTCTTGAATGTTCAAACTATTAATGTTTGTTGTTATTAGATTATTTTTATCATTGAGAGGAACAATTACACCTATTGTTAAACTACATCTTCTGGTACTGTAAAAGTATTAATAACTGTGGATTGCAAATTTTGCTGGTTTCTGGAAATGTTCGTGTGTTTTATGTTTCACATTCACTGGTGTAATTGTGAGTGTGCTTGCCTCTGGTATGGGATAGTTTATTCTATCCCATATATTTCAGAAAAAAAAAGTTTTTCAATGGACTGCCTCGTTGATGTTATGGTTAGCGTGCTCGCCTCGAGTGCAGAAGGTCGTGGGTTCAATCCCACGCCAGGTTAAACCAAAGACATTAAAATGGTTATTTGCCGCTTCTCCACTAAGCATGCAGCATTTAGGAGTAAGAGCAAAGACTGGTTGGCTACGAATCAGGATAATGTGTCTTGGTAAAGTGGCATGTCTTCTTGCAGACAGTTGATTTCATGAGCTTCCACGTTAAAAATACAGCTCAGCGTGTCCGTCTAGTACAAAGCAGGCTTCATTCATCATCATCATTCATTAATATGCTCTTTTCCTGATGACCTGGGTGGCAGAGTGGTCTAGGTTAGTGGTGTTCTGATGATCGATTATAATCGAAAATCAGTTGGTTGGTCATCCCTATGGCGATAATTGATTGTGAAAGGTCATAATCAATCATCTGAAAATTTTCCCACCCTTTTCCTTATTTGGTCAAATTTCGGCTTCTGATCCGTATCAGAGAATAATTTTGTCCAAAAAACAAAAATGGATGCCAACAATGACCAGTTGAAGGGGGACCATGAAATATTTGCCTATCCAGGTGGGAAGGCATTGTCTTTAGTGTGGAAAACATTTGGTTTTTATAAAAAGAAGGATGGTCCACCTACAAAAGAATAACCGATTATGTAATCGATCATCCATCGATTACAGTGACCTGATAGTAACCGATGATCGGTTCCAAAATTATTCCGATTGAACAACACTAGTCTAGGTAGTTGACTTAAACTTACCTGTACAGATCACTGTAACCTATCACCTATATGGTGTGAGTTCTCGCCTGACTTTGTACCATACAAAAATGGGTTGAGTTATTTAAACTCGCATCGCACATGATAAGGTTTGTCAGTTACCTGCCCAAGGTCAGTGGTTCTCTCTGGGTACTCCGGCTTCCTACACCAGTAAAACTGACAGCCGCGATATGACTGAAATATTGTTGAAAGTGGCGTTAAACCCCAATCAAACAAACAAACATATCTATTTTGAACAAAACATCTCCAAAAATTGAGTATTCTTACACAAAATGTTATATTCTTGTCAAAATAGTAAAACATATCCTGCATTTTGTCGAAATGACGAAAAGAATAAAAGAAAAATTAATGAATTATAAAAAGACAATTATTAAACAGTATTTTCACAACAACTTATTATTGTGACACAAAATCTAAAATTGGGGCCAAATATGGGGCTTAACGTACCTACTTTTTGTAACGATTTGAAATCATACAGGTCACTTTACAATGTTTATAATTCAAACATAACATATTATTTGTGTAATACATGCTGGAAAGTTTTGCCTCTTATTCATAGAAAAATGGTTGTTTTTTAAATTAGAATTCAACATTTTGTACCATTGTAGAAAACATCTTGAGACTTCAGTCATAAAAGGTGGTGTATAAGTGAAAGATGATGAAATGCTTCTATTATTTTCATGTTATATTTTAAACAGTATTGCATGAATCTCTTTTTGTCCTTTAACAGAATGGTCCTCAGAAGAATTATTCATTTTGGCCAGATGTATACGCATCACTAGGAATGAACTACATACCAAAGGCATTTACAGGTGTGTTTAACAAGTATAGATCAGAATGTTCAGAAGCAATCCCTTATAAAAGATCTAAGGCCATGTCATATTAATTTGTAGATTCTCATCACTGCCCGCCCTGACTTTTTTGTGAGGAAAAATACATGGATGGTTTTATTTTAGATTTCGGGCATAATCATAAAAGTTTAATGTGATTTTTAATGAAAATCAAAAAAAAAATATAATTAATAAAATCTTCCCTCCATTATTTTCAATAAAGATGGATGAGAATCTACAAATTAACTTGATATGGACTAAGCACCCGTTTTGGTTCCTAAAATGGAAATTGTGTGATGGTTCTGAAATGTGAGCAAAATGAAGTAAAATAGTCCTACGGATTTATCAGTAATTTGTTTCTTTTATTTTTTTCAGTATGAAAAAATATTTTAATATATTGATTCAAGTTTAATATTGTGTTGGTCTACATTGTTGCACTTTTTTAATTAAGCAAAAATTCTATGTGCGGTAAAAAATGTGCTAGTCTTGAAATGTATCCCGAGATACTCCTGTTTTACAGTCTCAATATTTAAACCTTCAGATTTCTCACCAAGGCTTGAAATTATCTCGATAGGCAAAAAATATGATTATTAATGGCCAACAATGAAAGGTTCTATATGTAAACACCTTTATGGAGGAAAGAAGAATGAGACTAAAATTTTAAGCAATTTTATAATAGTGTAAACTTTATCCTGTTTTCATAAATCAGAAAATTTTCTACTCTATATTACTTTCTGTCTACTATACTCTTGAAACTCAGATTAATGCTTGTTTTCAGTGATCAGTCCCTTCATAATTTAATAAATTTTATGTGAATTGCTTTCTTTTCACTTTTCAGAACAAACTGGTTATTTTTTCCCAGAATTTAAAAAATACCCAGAGAAATATTTACAGCCGTGTAGTGATGGAGTAAAGCAGTGGTTATTGGAGTTAAAACAACAAGGCAAACTAGTGTTTCTGATGACATCATCAGCTCATGATTTTGCTACCACAGTATTAAATGTAGTATTAGGGTAACTGTCTTGTGTTTATAGTTATAGATTATTGTGCTACCACAGTATAAATGTAGTATTAGGGTAACTGTCCGGTCTTTATAGTTAAAGAGTATTGTGCTACCACAGTATTAAATGTAGTATTAGGGTAACTGTCTTGTGTTTATTGTTATAGATTATTTTGCTACCACAGTAATAAATGTAATATTAGGGTAACTGTCCGGTCTTTATAGTTAAAGAGTATTTTACTACCACAGTAATAAATGTAATATTAGGGTAACTGTCTTGTGTTTATTGTTATAGATTATCGCTTGTTTTTGTGTTTTTCCGTTGATCTTACTGGCTTGAGAATTCTATTATCAGGTGACTACGCTGATATGAAAAAATTATCGTTGATTCCATTGTTCATTGACTTAATAAGGAAGAAAATATCACTGATTTTATTTTACCGTTGGTCATCTTTATTCAATCTATCATATCCATTTTGTCATAAACATCTCATTGGATATTATCGATCCCGTAAAGAAGATTAATGATAATTTGTAACTGTCGTTGCCCTTCTTTCCAAAATCAATAACATCCATTGAAATGTTTAGCTCAAGATGGATATGACAGTTGGAGTAAAGATCACCAGTAATTATCTGCTAATCACTGGATTGTGATGAAACATCAATGACATCATCTTTTTTATGATGTCAAATAACAATGGAGTCAATGATTATTTTTCCTTTTCAGCACCTGGTAATAAAATTCTCAAACAAGTAAGGTTAAAGGAAAAACATAAATCATCGATTTTTTTAGTTCAGTATTACTCAATCTTATATAGCTAGGTATATAAAACAAAAGAGTGATACTAATATAAAAATAGGAGATGTGGCATTATTGTTCATGATACAGCCACCCACCAAGTGACAGTAGAATTTTAACTTCTACCGGTCTCATTATGGCCTTCAACAATGAACCAGAGTCCATACCATACTGGAAGCTGTAAAAGGCCCCGAAATACAAATTGTGAACTATACAGAAAACACGACGATCGACCTAATCTAAAGCAAAAATGTTGAACATATAACAATAAATGACTAACAAAACAACAACAACCACTGGACTACAGGTTCCTGGCTTGGGACAGGCACATTAGTTTGTGGTGGGGTTTAACCGGTTTGTGAGCGCTTAACCCTCCCCCTTTGACCTGTGGGATCAGTGACAAAACATGAAACAGATAGCCTAACATCAGAACCCCATTGATGCACTTAACTCAATAAGCCCAAAGACTTAGAATGTTCACAAAAGCTAGCTCAAAGTGTCGCACTAACCCTGCCTTAGTGTTGGTTAACATTAATGAAATAATTTGTGATTAACAAATTTCAAACAGTGGCTGTTTATATGAATTTACACCAACTTCAAAGAATAATCATTAACTATTGAGCCAAGGAAATCCCTGGGATGGGCAGTTAACCATTTATGGTTGTTAATCAGATGTTTGTTTAAAACACAGTTTATACAGTCTCAAGGAATTACACTGGTGTACATTTTACACAACATTCAGGACAAATATTAGTCATTGTGTTTTATTCCTAAACATTTCATGGGGATGTCTTTCACAAGCTTTTAAGTGTAGAAATTTTAGGTACTATATCAATCTCATTTTGATTTCCTTTATTTTTTATTACCTTAAGTTGTGTATATCTCTTACTTCTATACAGTACCTTTTACATAATCTCCTTTTTCTTTTAGTTCAGACTGGCAGAAATATTTCGATATATTTTTATTTAATGCAAAGAAGCCAGCCTTCTTTACAGATGGAAATTCATTTCTAGGACTTGGTATGTAGATAATATAACATTATTTTACTTTGATGAAATTTATACATTTGTTAATTCTGCCAACAAGTTAAAAGGACTTTATGCTTAGTTTGTAAATGAAAGGCAGAGTTTAAAATGTTAATAAATTTTATAACAAATATTACTCGCTCTATGACTTCAAAGTGTGTTTTAAAGCACAAAAATAATGTTATTTTTGGAAAGTGTGTATTGTCAGTCAAGACAATTGGTATATTTTTACATATTTACCAAAATAAATTTAATTATTTCACTGAAAATATGCCTTTAACCTCCTGGAAAAATGGTTGATTTTTGTTGTGGAAATGTGTATGAACGATGTTTATATATGAACTTAGATCTCTTTGGGGGATTTAGAGCTCACCACAGGGAGGCAAATTTTAAGCTAATAACCTGCAACACTTTATTCTTGTTTAGATGGACATATAGAAACTAGTCCAGTATCAGACTTACAACCAAAGACATGTTATTCTAAAGGTAACAGCAGTGATCTCATGAAGTTCATATCACAACAGACCCAAAGGGTTAAACCTAAGGTAATATTACCATTCAACAATTGTCATTTTTCATACTATCACAAAGTCCTGAGAAAATTGGATTAGGATTTCTATAGCTAAAAGAGTTAACTGTAGTTGACAAACTAATGTTTTATATTTGCCACCGAATCAACACTATAGGTTGTTTTCATGTTTCTGTTCAACGAGGTGTATTTGATATATAGGCATACTGATTTTTTTGTCCATCTGTTGTGACACAATTGTTTCTGGATGATTAAACACTGCTAAACAAAATTTTCTTTAACACATTCTTTGTACCATAAAATACAAGTTAAGTTCAATTAACAGTGTATTTCAATGTTACAGTCCATGTGTTATGGCCTTTTTAGCTCACCTCACAAAGTAAGGGGGAGGGCTTATGTGATACCCCTGACATCTTGACTTTGACCTTTGTTTAATGCATGAACAACCTGGTGAGGAGACATGGTTAAAGTCTATTTCAGCTTACTGGCATGTAAAAAATCAACCATATTGGTTTGCATGATGCATCAAGGGATGACAACAGCAATCCATGCTTCAAATGCTGATTTGGACTTATATTTATTTGTCTATAGGAGAAAAAAGATCAGGAACAGGAAATTTTGCAGTGGCCATTTATTTCTATAACTATTATTGTTTTTAATTATATTTGGTCAATTACACAGCTGAGTATTGGATTAACCAGTTTGTAAAATCAGTTCAGTTGTTATCAGTGTTTGTGTGATGTATCATAAAATTCCTTTCAGGCTTTTACACAGTGTAAAGTGGCTGAGCACAGTTTGTCATGGCAGTTAACAATTGCAGCTTTTTCAGGTGTTGTATTGTGTGTGACAGTTTCCCTGTATTTCAGGTGTTTTAAATCTGGAACAGTTTGTGTTTTAACATTTACCTGTAGTTCATTCAGGGGTTTGTGTTCTGACAGTTTGCCTATATTTCAGATGTTTTAAACAGTTTGTGTTTTCTAATGCAATATTTTTGTAACGCCTTATTTGATTGGCTTACATTCTACTTAAAATTCACAATCTATTTGCCGTCACTAAGATAAACTCATATAAAAAGTCGCCAATAAGCCGTTATATTGGAACAATAGATTTAGTGATTGTCACAAGTAATAAAAACACACAAAATATATTAAATGTCTACCTGAAAATACTGCCTTTGGACAATTTCAACCAGATTTGAAGCGTACATGAAGCCTTAAAACATCCAAAGTGAACATTTCGCAATAGAAGCGTTCAAGTGATGTCTTGTTGTTTCTATGACGTTTATCAGCGGAAAACGTTCACAATGTTTCACAGAATTTTTTTGTTAGATTATATTTTATGAAAAACAAAAGTTTTCAACTACAATTGCATTAGAATGGAGATAACTGTATTATATTTTAAGCTTTTCGGATGTAAATCTTGATTTTACTGTCGCAAATATCCGTTTACCTGGCTCCGCTACGTGTCCCCAGGTAAACTCAATTTGTGACAGTAAAATCCACAATTTATGTCCTCAAAGCTTAAAATACAATACAGTTGTCTCCTAATTGACATTTCCCTGTAGTTTGTGTTCTGACAGTTTCCCTATATTTCAGGTGTTATATTTTGGTGACAGTTTGTGTTCTGACATTTTACCTGTAATATTGATATTATAGTCTGTTATAGTATTTAAATTGTTATATTTGGGCAACACTTTGTGTTTTGACAATTTCCCTTTATTTCAGATGCTGTATTTTGGTGACGGATTGGATTACAGTTGTGTTTTATTTACAAGAGTGTGTTATTACAGTTATCCTGTATTTCAGAAGTTATTTTCTGACATTTTACCTATATTTTAAAAATTGTTTTATTTTGTTAAGGGTTCTGACAGTTTACCTGTATTTCAGGTGTTATATATGACAACAGTGTGTGTTATGACAGTTTCCTTATATTATTTCAGGTGTGTATTGTGGCCTCAGTTTGTATTCTGACAGTTTTCCTTCATTTTAAATATATTTATGTATTTATAAAACAGTGTGTTTTGAAAATTTCCCTGCTTTTTAGGTGCTATATTTTGGTGACAGTTTGTGTTCTGACAGTTTCCCTGCCAATACTTATGCTGGATGGGATGTAGTGTTAGTTTTGGAGGAAATGGAAGCAGAAGGGTATCACCTAACACCAAAAGATTTAGAAATCGATGATACACCAACTGCCAAGAAACCTAAAAGACCAGTCAGTATAACATTCATACATTTTATACACTAAAATAAGACATTCATATAAATAACTTAATATATTTTTACCTATCAGTGAACAAGTAATTATATTTTTTTTTTTAATTTTGTCATTTAAGAATGTGTGGTGAAATTGGAAGACAGTGTTTTATTCTGATATGGTTTTATCAAATCTGTTCAATTCTTGAATTTTTTAATAACTATTCAGTAGACCCTTTTTCAAAGAATAAAAGAGTTTTTGCAGGCTAACATGTCAGATATGTAAAAGCTTGGTAATATTCAGTTTCAACAAATAATATAAGTATTTTTTGCCAGCATTTGTACTTTTGCTGCTTTTCCCTAAAGCATTTGGCAGTTAAGAGCATGAGCAAAGACTTATTGACTTGAGTGCTAACAATTTAAAGGTCAATCTAAGCATGTGTTGGACTAGTGCAAAGCAGGGTTTTTTCATTCATTCACATTAACATGGTGTTTTTCTGAGTATGAATAAAAATGTTTGCCCACTGGATGTTAATAAGACGACATTCAGTTAGTCAATCTGCATCTCAGAAGATTTTTTTTTGCTCGAACTGGCTTTCTCAAAGGAACAGAAAGTAGAAGTCAGAAATGAAAATGACTTTCAAGGAATATAATTAATCATTTTTTATTAAAACCTAACACATTTTGTTGATTGCATATACAATTTGTGTTAAGAATCTGACTAAAATGAAAACTTCTTTTTTTTTCAGGTTAATCTATACATTGACCCTGAAGAGGAGTCCTTTATTTTATCAAAAGTTTGGGGTTCATTTTTCTACCATGAAGAAGAAGATGTGAAGCATGATAAACATATGAACACATTCTGGGGGCGTTTGATTAGTAAATACAATGTAATAGCAGTTCCATTGATAGAGTATATAGCAGGTAATTTAAGAATACAAACCTTTTTACCAACAGTTTACTTGATCAGATAGGAAAAGGAGGGATGATTTAAATATTCATGACACAAAAATCTCATATATACAAGTAAATTCAAAGCAAAGGAACAGCGCTTTGATTACTATTCTTCATCTCAAAATCACAGTGAGGCCTTCAGCATGGAGTAAAAACTTACACCTCACAATAAGTTCAAGATGGCCCTAGCCTCAGTTTGAGCAGAATTCTTTGCTAGATGTTGACAACACTACATCTGTGTGTTGAAGCACACAAATGTGGGGTAAGGTCAACAAATTACAGAAATAAATGGGCAAAGAAATCTTAGAAAATCTGTCATTAGTTACCCAACAGTAATACGTACAAAATCAAATACATTGTTATATACTTCTTGCTCAAAGACAGAGTTATAGTCTTAGTTTTTTTTTTGTTTGAAAGAGCAAAACTGGTGCTTTCATTTGTTGAACACCTGGTGAAAAAAAAATCTAAAAGTATGGAACTTATGCAAGTTTTAAGTTTGGAATCATAGTTTTCAGAAGAATTTTAAAGGACAGAAGTGATGGGAAGAAAGATTTTGTTAGGAAATGAATGAAATAATCATCATCAAGTAGGGGAATATGCATCTCTTAAAAAATTTTTAAGTAAAAAATATGAACTGATTTGGTGGTGTTTATTGAATTTCACAGTATTAACGAAAATTGTCTGTAGGGAAACCTAGCTACTAACACCACACAAAGACAAACTGAAAATTGGCCAATGGATTGTTTAATAAAACAACATGGAAGAAATTACAGAAATGATCAAAACTATTCTGTTCTGTCTTCAGAGTTTAAAAAACTTTCTTATTACAAAGGTTTTCTGATTAATTTGTTTTCATTGTTTCAGGAATGCCTATAGATCACAAGTATAAAAGATTTGGTAGTGAAGTTGGAAGTACAGATGGATTCTCTCCGGCTAAACCCAAACCATTATTGTAGCTAATGAATGTGTCATACTTTTATTATAAACAAACATTGGGAGATTTTTGGTATTATTCAGAGTAGAAATTCTGAGTATTTTTAATTTATTGCTTTACTGTGTAAAGCACACAATGCTGTTTTATTAATTATTTATGAATTACATGTAAGGCCAATAAATATGCATGTTTGAGGTGCAAATTTACAAACATGAGGTCAATTGGTTCATCTTATTTAGGGAGAAAATATAGTCATTGGTATATATTTAACAACTTCTTGATAATGCCATTATTCCAAGAAGCCAAATTTCAATCTATCTTAATTTGTAACGTTTTGTAAGTAATATCTGTCATGCAGGACAGTGTCTCAATTAGCTGTAAAGTGGAAAACTTCAATATATCTATTTTTTTCTCAAAATCCATAATATTTACCAAGAGAAAAGTGCATTGTTAAAATACAAAAATTATTGATTTTTGCAAAAAAATTAAAAAACCTATATTTCACCTTTATACCTATATCATTTTACCATCCCATATGGGAGACAACTCTTACAATTCCAGAGATACAAAAAGACAGAATACTTGACAGATAGACTTTCTATTACAGAGTTCACCATTTTGTTTACCACTTTTCTGAAGTTGACACCAAGAAAGATGAATTACAGCCTGTCAAAATTCAGAATGAGTAATCTGACCTGCGGTTACCTGCTAACCTCCTTTCAAGCAATCGTCTTGCCTCATCATGAAACAACCCAACCATCCTCTAATTTTGCAATCTGTTCTTCATGACAAATTTTTCATTTAATATTGCATATCAATTTTTTGTTTGTTTTTGGCATCAAATGTTTCCAGGAACTGTCTTTGTCAAGGTCAGTTGATTTTGGCATCTATTTAATAGTTAAGTAAACTGTAAACAGAAATTTATGTGGAAATTTAGTAATTATTTGGTCATTAAGGAAACTTGTCAGACATTTTTTTGTCCTTTGAAGAGTATAATGATAGAAAGATACAACTTATTTTTATTTCATACTGGGTCAGAATGATGTGTAATTTAATGCTTTACTGTGTAAAGCAAAAACTGTAACTCTGGAATACTTGTATAGATTGTTTCATCACATCATTGTCAAACTTTGGTCCCCATGCTGTTCCTGTTACCAACATGCTTTTCTCGGGGACAGTCATAATTGCTCTGTATCAGTTGCCTTTTGGCTGTTTACCATGTGTTTCTGACTTTTGTAAACAAATCCCAGTCAGATCCCTGTTTGTTGACACAATTGCATGGCATTGCAGGAAAATTTTTGCTGAAGATTCTATCCTTTTGCATGAAGGCTTATGATATCAAAAACTCCATTATATATTTCAAACAAAATTGTTACAACTGAAATCTTACTTCTAAGTCTGTGAGAAAAAATATTCAGGACAGAGATCACTGTAATGTTGATAATTCTGTAACTTTTTTACATGTACATTACACATTTCCAGTATTTCTAAAAGGATAACATATTAGCGTATCCTTAAGAATATTTTCAAAAAGATAACGATGTAATAAAAATTTGGGATCAACCCCATATATTTTAGGACATTTTCATTTATTTATTACATTTGTAGTCTAAGCAAAAAGATTCTGGTTTGATACCCAGTACAAAGGATGTACTATAAAATGTTTGACAGATTTTATTGTCTGCCATTAGTTTAATCAAAAGTTCTCTATTGAGATGGATCAAAACTTCTAAACCATGTGCTCTGCCATAGAAATTCAGGTTTTACTAAATCACAATAAGGCTTATTAGAGAATAAAGACTTTGGTGTTTCCCATATATCTTATTCATGACATTTATATTACATGTATTTAAATATTTATTGTCAAATGGGGACTTTCCTAATGTATAAAATAACATATCACTTCTTTTTGTGCAAAAAAAAAATCAATGAAACAATTAGTAGGGTTGTGCCTTTTACGAGAAAAATCTTTAAGCAGTATAAAGCCTTATTTTGTAATGTTGTACATTATGCGAGACTGAGAGCTTTAATTTACTGTGTATGACTATACCCCATACCCCCTCCCTATCTTGTACAGACCTTTATGATATAAATAGGTAAAAAAACCTTTGGAAACTGCAGAGGTAATGCATTATGAACAAATTTTATAACCTGATGTGGTTTTATACAATGGGATTAATCAGTATATTTTAAGTTATTGTTTAATTATTGTTAGTAGAGATTATCCATTGTTAAAGTATAATGGTTGTAGTTTAAATTGGTGTCTTTTGAACTAGGATTGGGTTGTATTTTACCTGAATTTGTATCATAAAATTGTGTCCCCCATGAAATATTGTCCACTTACACTATTGTTCCCTTTGATAAAGTCCAAGGACAGAATAAAACACATTGATAACCGTGAAATATTGTCCTCTTGGTTTTTCCGAAGAAATATATAACAGGAAGGAGACTTTTTCACAGGACACTTTTTTGGCTTACAAATTCACCCCATTTATTTGGTGCAGACTGTTTTGATAAGTTATCAGCACATAACATGGACCTTTTATGGTATTTTGCTTTCAATGAGTATTTTAGAAATCTGCTATTGAAGCCAGAGAATTTTGCTCTGATGTGACTGCATTTAATTAAAAGTCTATTGCAGTCAACAGAGTCTTACTTTTCACAGTTTTATGCGATAAAAGAATAGAAATTGGGAACTTTTGTATGTTTCCTACTTTTCATTACCAGGATTGGTTTTTTTTTCTGAACTCATTTGACAATTACTGGTTTGAGAGTTCTCATTTTGTCATAAAATTGATAAAAAAAATTAGTGCTATGTTTTATATTATTCATGAATATTACCAATTTGCACATTTACAACATTTTCAAGTTTCATTTACATAAACAGGTATCAAAAAAGGAGGGACTCTGTTCACTGCAATAGATTGTAAACATTGTTACAGTTGACTGTGATAATCTGCATTTTAGAAATAAAAAATCTGTCTCAACCTCTAGTATTGTGTTTCTGTTAATTAGGATTTATAAGCTGCATGTCTGCTTTTGAAGAACCTACAATGCAATTACAAAAAATTACAAAACTGAGATGTTAACCCAGTTATCTAGAGAAATATGATTAATCTCATGATGAAAACAGAACAAAAATCTTTGTTTTGTATGATTTGTTTATTTCACTTTCAACAAGTCATATCGCCGCAGTCAGTTTTACTTGTGGAGGAAGCAAGAGAGAACCATTGCCCTTCAGCGGCAGCAGTCACTTAATTTTCTATACAACCGCAAAAATTTATGGTCATATTATGGTATGGTGCTGTCTTTGGCATCCTTGCCATTGGCGTCTGTAGACAGGTTGGTTTCCGCAAGATAACTTTATTTCTAGTTAACCAATTTTTTTTAATATTTTGGGACATTGATAATTGGTACTAGATAAAGATTGGTATTGATTTTGGGTGATCTAGCCCCATCCGTTTTTTTTTTTTTTTTGGGGTGGGGGGATGGTCGCGACGGGCATTT
>JAULBM010000031.1:2502929-2512983 GCA_032357055.1 Geukensia granosissima | reverse complement strand
GTCGAGGGCGATGTAAGGAGTTGGTCATTACTCCATCTCTCCACGTTGAACTACGGTCGAAGTTCCTGCTCGGCAGCACGTGTTGCTGCTTTGATGACAGCTACGTGACTGACAATGATGATGTGATGAAAGTATGTTTTCCGTTAAAACTTAAGTTAATAGCTATATAGTTGTATGGTTGTAATGTTAACTGTCATTCGATGGATAGCTGTCTCATCGACAATTATGCCACATCTCCTATTGCTCCTGGGAACCTCTGGTTTCACATATCTTTGCAAACAAATGTTTGGAAGCCTGCAATTTCACAGTGAACAGAAAAAGAAAATGGTGGATCAAACGAGGTCAAATATGGAATTGGGACAAGTGCATGGCTTTACACTTCAAAATTGAAAATGTTAAAATTAATTAACAAAACATCACCATTAAATTTCCACTGTCAAGCTTACTGTAAATGTCCGGATTTGGGAAAAGATTAAAAGTAATATAATTACTTAGTCAATAAATTGAAATTATTTTAACAAATTTATTTTAAAATAACGGTCATCAAGTTGGCAGTAATCTCAAATATATTAAATTATATACTTTAGTATACCTAATTCATGATTTAACCTACCTTCACATCAAAAATTGTCCGGTATGATTTTGTAAGTTTAGTAATTTTAAAGTATTTTCATGTTTTGAGTTATGGTCACTAGCCGGGATTCCAGATTTCACCTCATCATAATCGATCTATTTATATTTCCCTTCCAGCATTGTGAATTACCAAATGTCTGTCAGGACTGAAGTTCCACCCTATCTCAAAACCATTTTCCCAATCGTATTCATATATAAATGTCATTAATAATCACTTCACAAGAGAGCAAGCAAGACCTTGATTTTCATCTTGACATTTCAGATTTTCCCTTTCCCTTCCAGCTACCCATAATATGCTGTGGAGATTTCATAGTTTAAAAGTTATCATCTGTGTTTAATCTATACGGTTGAGTTCTCGTCTGACTTTGTACCATACAAAAACGGGTTGAGTTTTAATCGCATCACACGTGATAAGGTTCGCCAGTTACCTGCACAAGGTCGGTGGTTCTCTCCGGGTACTCCGGCTTCCTCCACCAGTAAAAATTACCGCCGCGATATGACTGAAATATTGTTGAAAAAGGCGTAAAACCCCAATCAAACAAACAAACAAACAATCAGCTGTGTTTTGATTTTGAACTAGTATAGTTGTCAGAAACAGAAAGTACTTTTTCAAGGTTGGTACGTCCTTACATCTTGTTTTATTATGGAATTGTCTACTTACTTTAATCTTATGCAATTGGTTTTTTAAGTCAGTTAAATTGTCGAACTAGCAGACAGCAACTGCGAGTACTCATTCGATATCGATAGCTTTGTTGTATCACGTATAAGTTTTGATTGTATTTGTTGTGGGTTTTCAGTATCATCTCAAGTTAAATCCATTTCAACCGATTTGTATATAGTGTATTTGTCACAACAAAGTCCCAGGTTAGGGGGAGAGGTGAGCGCTCACCAACCCGTTTAACCCCGCCACAGACTTATGTGCCCGTCCCAAGCCAGGATCCTGTGCTCCAATTATTGTCTTTGTGTAATTAGTCATTTATTGTTATTTTTCACCATTTTTAATAGATTAGGTCTAATCAATCAATCAATCAATTCAATAGATTAGGTCTATTGTCGTGTTTTAAGTAGGGTTAAATAGTAATTTTGTATTACGGGGCCTTTTACAGCTTCCGTTATGGTGTGTTCTCTGGTTCATTGTTGAAGACCGTAATGGGACCTGTAGAAGTTTAGATTCGACTGTCATTTGGTGGATGGCTGTCTCATGGACAATCATGCCACATCTCCCGTTTTTATATTAACCCATCCACATACCTATAATTCAGTGGATGTAGTTAGTTTTTGTGTTTAAGTGTTAGTTGTGTTACATTGTATACTTATTTTGCAGATGGGTGTTGCATTTGAATATCCCCCAAGTTTTGTTTTTCTGGCCTTTTATAGCTTGCTTGTGGATAAGTGACCATAATGAAACAACTCCCCCTCTTCTATATTATACGTTAATCATATACAGTGAGTTTTGGACTTGACTTAGCTGATAACCATACATGCTACTAAACAGGAGTATTGGATTCCCCGACTAAAGTCATTAGTCCAGATATTTAAGGTCGACATAACTATATTTTGGCCGACGTAGAAGAAATGTTTTTCAGTTGGAATCTTTTTTCCTGTAGACTAGCAACTTGCTGTTTGCTTTCTCTGCCGGAAGGGTGAATCCATTTTGCCATTTGTGAGTTGTATAAGTGATGTTGTGTTTCGTCTTGGGCTTGTTCTCGGCTTTGTCGTAGCTATCTATAATAGTCCCTATTTGTTTTATCTTATTGTTTTCTCTCGACCCCTGCTATTAGCAAATGATGCATGTTGTACTTCGGGTTAGTGTTGGGGTGGAATATTGGCAGGTTTTTTGGTGTTTGTGTGCCTCTGAGGTTCTGAACCACCACACACCCTATTTATATATTTCCCACGAAAAAATATACCTTTTATAAATGGATAAAAAGAAACCCAAATACATAATGTGAGATCAAAATAAAGTCACACCTTCCATGTACGTCCCAGACCGCCCTTTTTGGTCACGAATTTGTTTAATTATTTTGCTTTGTTGTTGCTTTTCCTGGTGTTTTGATTTTTACCCTTTTTATCACATATTTAAATTTGAATTTCGTACTTTATAATAAATAACCGAGTTGAAAAATGCGATAACTTTTCCAGCTATATATCTTGAAATATAATGGAAGAGTCCCCTGCGAGTCCTAGCACTACGTTCTTTGGTAGTTGGACACGTGTTTGTTATACAAAAGAGTAGCTCATATTCACGTCCTTTAATCAATGTTGACTGTTTTATAATTATCATTTGTGGATTTGAGACATTTTCCACATATTGGGATTTTCCTTAAATTCTTCAGTTTTCCTCAAATATTGGAAATGCTGTCATCTGATTGGTCAGTTTTTGAGTTTAGGAACTCCTCAAAGTGGGCTTTTTTATGAAACGAATTAAGCCTTGGTCCACCAAAAAATTGATATACAGATGGTCATAGAAAGACTGGCTACATTTAGGTTAATTTTAATATATTTGTGTAGGCAAGTTTATTGATCAACAACTGTTATACATATTAAAATATAAAATATAAAAATAAAAAGACGGCTGTCTTTAAAGAGACGAGAAATGTTCCCTTTCGAATCAAATAAGTCCACTTTTTGGTTTTTGTTTGAGGACTGCATTGTCTATGAATATATTATATATGTTCGGTTTTTAGTTTTCTGTGTGTAGTTTTTTCGAGCTTCGTCATGGTTTCGCTCTCGAATTTGCTGTGTCATGCGACTTGTTTTTTCTTAACTTACCTTTCGATTTTCTCCAGCTTCCGTCCGACTGAGAGCATTAATTTGCTTTGTTGGACGTTAATAGTTAATAACTTTCACCCCCCCCCCCCCTGCCTTCTCCAGCTTCTTCTTTGTGGATATCAAGATTTTTTACTTGAAATTAATTTTAAATGTACCTTGCACATTTATAATGTTTATCACAAATTCCATAACCTGAAATGATAATTTCAACCTTCGGTAAAGTACATGTATAAAGGTGTTTTGATACAGGCTAGCTGGCTTGTTAATCATTGATGTGTTTTACCATTTATACGCCGATGTCGTAGGTTTTCTTGTTTTATAATGACCTAGATACTGTCATTTGTTCCTAATAATTATGTCTTAACCAATTTCGTAATAACAACACAGATTGTTAAAACACCGCACGTACGACTTTGTTTTGACTTGAAACGTAAATATTGAAAAATACGAGTATAATTGGCAAAGAAAACAAAAGTGTGATACTCAATACCTTGCTTGTTGACTCTACCAATATGCTTGAAGAGGTTTAGCAATTGAATTCATTATATTGTCATGCAACCCTGTATGTAATATGTTTGAAGGTAATCAATTCTGATAAACCTTGATCCTTGGCTGCTGTATTTCATACTCAAAAGCTAATCTGTGAGTCGTGTATCTGTTATACATCTGTGTTGGCTTAGAAACAATTAAAGACACCTTCTAGTGCAGCTCTGGTGTAGAGCAAATTCTACCAAGTGTACACGGTGCAAAAAACAAACAATAATTCTCTTCGACCAAAAAGACGGTATACGTACATTTGTTTGGTATTATCAGTACATTTGTATGGTATTATCAGAGAAATATAATACAATTGTATAACAAAATTGTATAATATAATTGTATTGTATGTCTCTGGTATTATCATGCCATTGAAACCTGCTCATTTCCGTCTTGACACATGAAAAAGTCAAAAGTTTGGAAAACACACACATCCCAATTGTATATATATTTTTAAATCACTGTCGTCTTTATAAGAGAATGTAATGATTTCCTAAAACAAAAATATTATGACACGAACTGCTGATAAGAATCGGTAAGTTCCGTCTCAAATAGGAGTCTTTGGGGAGTAATTTGATTCGGGGCATTACTACAAACTATCAGATTAATATATCTGACATGTCCCATCGGGATGATTTGCAATGTCTTGCTTGTTTTCTCAGAAAACGTTGTCACAAAATGTCAGAACTCAAGTCCACAAAAAGTTCATCAACAAAATTTCTTCATTTATGGATTCGTGTTTTTATTACACTGAATTTAAAAGAACAAAGAATATGGAGTATATGCGAGAAAGACACGACCCATACTTAAAACGTTTATAAAAATATTCAAAAGCCAAATTCATTTGCATGCAAAGAGCTTTTTGCTACACAGCAGGTTCATTCAACCTATGCCAACTTTTTGAAATTTTTTATCTTAAGGTAAAAAAAGTGTGTTGGCATAGGTTGAATATTGTATAAACAATTTGACTAATAAATATTAGTAAATAGGTGGTGTACCTGTAAAGGTATAAATGTATCACATTTATTTTATTTATTTTGAATCAGTTTATGGATTTTGTGAAATTTTTATCTAATACGTAAAACGGGATTTGAGAGTAGTGTTTTGTTGCATATCCATTGAGATTTCAGTTTTAGATTATAATTAAATAATAATAATTACTATAATATAAATTTATTACATTTCCATGTTAATAATATTAATCAATGAAAGACATCTTAACATAAGTTAAGCAAACGTAAAGCAATAACGGTGAACTTGATAAATAAGTAAAAAGAATGTTTCTTGAAAATTATGACTAAAATGGGCAGAGCATGTTCATTTTTACCTACCCAGGCTTGTTATAAACAACAGCATTCTCGGATTTCAGCAAAGTCGTGGCAAACTCAGTTTCATTATCACAAAAGTGAACATTATTCAAAGTGTCATGTTTAAAAAATTTAAGATGGCTTGGAATGGTGTATAATTATTATAATTTTTATACACTTTGTACTGTTAATAGCTTATTCATTTAATTTAGATTTTACTGTGAATTATTTTCCTATATTTTAAAGATTTAACTTAAATTCATTTCTGTGATGAAGTTTAATAATTGTTAAGTCCAAGTTTTTTAAACTTTGTTGAAATTTATTATACATTCATTTTTATTAATTCAAACTTTCCTATTTACTATTATTGAAAAAGTCAATGAAGTCAATAAAATAAATTCCATATTTATCAAATTTTATTGAAATAATTTCTAAAATTTATTTCTCTTTATATTGAAACTACCTGTAATTAAGCCACTTATCATGTGTTAAACAAACACCTATTGTATTTTGCTTGTTGGCATTCCTTGAATAGGATTTTTCAAAATGTTGGCATAGGTTGAAGACACGACACAGCCAAATGTGCCCCGCGTGAATTTCATGCGTAAAATTTTTCGCATCATTTTTACACGAATTACATATGAATTTCGTGTGAAAATTTTTTCGTGTCATTCTGAGATCAATGTAAAATTTTTCGTGTTATTTTCACAAATAAATATTTTGATGTGAGTTTGATGCGAAAATTTTTTGCATCAAATTCATGTTTTAGAACGTGATATTTCATGCAAATAATTAATTTAGGATGAAAAAAAGTTGAAAAATTCCACACCACATGCAAAAAAAAATTCGTGCGAATTTGACACGAAAATGACATGAATATCATGCGAATTTTTTCGCACGAATTTCATGCGCTGCTCGATATGTTATTAAATCGTGCGAAAATTTTCGCACGAAATTCATGTCAATTTCATGCGAATTTTATGCGTGGCACATTTTGCTGTGTAGGTGCCAAAGAAGGAAGATGAATTTCTAGTTACATTCATGGACCAAATGAAATATACTGTTCATGAGATCAACCAAATATAAAGATAACAATCATGGAATTTTAATAATTTCAATGTTGGAAAGATGTAAACCGTATCTTTCCAACACACATTCCAGTATTCAAAAATACAACTCAAACACAAAATAAGTCATATGGATGTGCAGTATATTTTGTTGAATACATTTTTGCCATTTTAAATAAAACCTTGGAAACACGTCTTATTTGTTAAAATTGATCTAATTTAAGCTCGTCACAACAAGTATGATGCCTCCCTTGTTAAAGGCCTTGTAAGGACCCCCTCTATTCAACATTTTCTTCTATTGCTTAGGAGATGAAGTATGGTCTTCTTTACAGTTACCCAATATCTTTCGCTTTATATAGTTGAAAAAGATATTGATCCTTGCAAAATCTTATAAACTTAAAGATGAAATATATTAACAGAATATATTTGAGGATGTTGTGATGTTTTACGTGTGTGTAAAGTAGACAGAACTTGAATTAACGCATTTTCAAGTTTGTGACGTTTGATTTTATCAATGATGAAGACGCTTTAATGTGAATGTGGAATGAACTTCTTGATATTCACTTTATGTCTTTTTCTTTTTATTTGCTTGTAAAAATATTCAAAAGGTATTTTCAGCTTAGTGAGTGAGCTTCCATTTAGCAGTGTCAAAGGTTAAGCACCTGCGATACTAAATATTTTTTGTGAATTTTGTGTTTTGGTTCAAAGGATTTTTTAGAAACTTATGTTTTGGGTAATAGGATGAACCCTTTTTAAATGGAAACTGACCTACAAACATTAATTCTATTGTGGTGATGTGAGGTTGCACAACTTTCATTTTAATCAAGAATATCGTCGTTGATTCCAAATACCAAAATAATGACAAAAACTTAATATTTCTCCAAAAAAAATTTAATTAATAATAAATAACAATTATGTATGATAAAATTAAAATGAAATACAAGTATATGTGAACAAAAACATATCTCGATTCGCAGATATTGTCGTTAAATATAGTCAAGTCGACATTTTCTGAATGTTGTATGTTGACCTTCTGTCGTCACCAGCACATTTCTCTCCTAGCAGATTGCAATTGATACTCCAGTCCTGAAACAAAATTATCTCCTTAATGCTGTGCTAGCAAATTCTTAAATGTTCGAATGCAGGGTCCGAATTAAGAATTGCGACATCCAATGTCCTCAGTTCCTGATTGGCGATTCGAAATTTAATACCTCATGAAATAACCAATCAGCAGATCGCTTCTTAAAATCATCTTTTACTGACAATGAAATTACGCCGGATTTGGTGAATAAATAATTTTTATAAAACGTATTGCTTGGTTTTTAGCATAGAGATACCGATTTGAGTTTAAATATAAAATTGGTATATTATTAAAAAAAAACCTGAAATCGGTATCTAAATGCCAAAACAAATTATATTTATAAAAGTTATTCTATTCGAAAAATGAAGTGTATACTCTTCATCAGTTATTTGTACATGTAATTTAATTTAAAAAAAACACTTTAATTTACCAAAAATTATTACCTCTTCCGATTGGTTACTTATAAACGGTATTGAATTTCAAGTCTCGAATCCGGAATTCAAGCTTTAAGATACTAAACATGTTAAATATCACATTTCGAATTTCGCAGTTCGGTTATTGAATTCGAATTTCTTATCTTGCAGGATCGTGACCTGGATTTTCTCTCTATTTTTAATGTATAGCTTTTGCTACGTTAGACGACAAGAGAATTATAAAATTTCGACGTTTGTCCCTAAGGAGGCAAGCATTAACTTCTTACTATTCCAAACCACATGAGATCACGCCTGATATCAGAAGGTCCGTATAATTACAACTGTTTAGATCACGTCTGATATCAGAAGGTCCGTATAATTACAACTGTTTAGATCACGCCTGATATCAGAAGGTCCGTATAATTACAACTGTTTATGTTTGCTTGTTTTTCTGTGTTGTATTTTTCTTTATTTTGTTAAATTTTTCGTGTCAATACAAATTTTTCCTCCTTAGTATATCATGGCTTCGTGATTTTCTTCCGCATGATATATATGCATGCAGGAAACGCACATTAAACAATGACAAATTAAAACATACCAGACACGGTAGAATCAATATTTCCTTTAGCAGCTAAATCCATGCCAAATCTTGACAGTCCATAGTATCCACTTGGATTAGACAGGGATTCCATATTTTTAGCGAAGTCATATTTATTTTGCCTGGAATCATACCCAGACGGAAACATTAAAGACTGATACGGTGTACCTAACTTTCCCGCCGTTTCCAATGATGAATATGAAAAATTTTGTGCCAGTTCATTATGTGCATGACTAGGGAATCTGTATGGCCAATGATTGTTTTGAAGTGTGTACCATGACGACGGAAAGTAAGGATCTCTATAGTCTAAACCACAAGATGATCCAACTGTGCTTGTTCTCTTGTAATTGCTGTTCCAGAACGATGGTGGAAATTTTCTCTGACACATTAACGGCTTTTCTGAAAATAAAATTGTTGCATAAAGATATCTGATCTATATGAACTTCCAAAGGTTTATAAATATTTAGAGTGTTTCTTTTCCATTCATTTTCGTTTTGTGACTCTTCTTTTCCTATGGACTCCTCAGTTGAGTTTGAGAGCACCAATGACTGTGTTGTTATCAGTTCTTACATAGAATAGATTTATTAAATTATCACAACTGTTCCAACGTTAAAGTTACTATGGTGTAACACAGGTGCAGGACGCGTAGTTAGTGTATGTAGTATATTAGTATATTTTTTATTACGCGTCCTGCACCTGTGTGGTGTAATAGCAGATTGTATATTAACTATATGTAATGTTTTGGACCTTCAGCTACTAGGATAATGATTAAAATATTGTAAATATGTAAGACATTTTAAATCGACCAAGAATGCTGAATTTAAGTTCTGTTATTAAAATAATAAATTTGTGATCTGATTTAGGTGAAATTAGGTCCAATCCGATTTTTACGTATATCAACACTTATTTGTATCTTTACAACAACTGTTTACCCAAGTAGTGTCTATCAGTACTAAACTTCATAGAGTTACCATAACAAATGAAATCCGCTGTCTTGAGGCATCATGAGACAAAAATGTCTCCCAAGCATTCGAAAATACTCAAAGGGGCTAACAGTAAATTTGAGTCAGAAGAATGACAAGACTACATAAAGCCAACAAAATGAAACGAAAGACAAACACATTATACACAAAACACAACACTGCAAACTAAAGCTGGATTTACATGAACCCTACAAAACAAGGGCCACAAATTTGCACCCGTCGTTTTACTCAGTAGTCAAAACCTGTGATTGAAATATGTCATTAAGACAATAGTCGTGTCATGAACATTTCTTGTGACATAAAATTGTACCCAGATGTTGAAAAGGCATTGATGCAGGTATTTGAATATTATCCTTGCTGAAGGCTTCCGAAATTAGGCCTACCTTAAAAAAATGTTTGTTTGCTGTTTCCGACTGTACTCTTAAAGTGTAGGGTCGGTAGGTAGGAAAATTATTTATTTTATCAACAGTAATGAAGGTTTGCAGAAAAAAATAATAAATACACGCCAAAAACATAAACTTGATATTCGATCTAATCGCAAAACGATACCGGCAGTAACCGGAATATCTGGATCGAATAAACAAATATTTTAAAAATAGGCACAATAAAATTTTGACAGTCGGGCCGATTTTTCAGGGTCGGTCGGTAAACAGCAAACAAACA
>JAULBM010000031.1:2490513-2502829 GCA_032357055.1 Geukensia granosissima | reverse complement strand
TGAGAGAATTGTAGAGCGAAGTGAAGGTCCAGAAGGCGACTTCTTCGCCCACTTCGCCCTCTAGCGTGAGCCCTGAACAGTAATCATTAAGTTATACAATGTGCAAATACATTTTTGAATGTAAGACTAAACAAATAAACATTTTAACTGACATGCCAAGTTGTTTGAATGAATCAGGTAGTATTTGGCAAACTGACACGGTGAAGAATTTAGTACTGCGGGCAGATTAAAATTCTCATTTGAAGTTTGTCACACTCACTGTTTATACACTGTAAATTCCTTGGTCATCAAATTGGGAAATCAATCTGTTTACCAAAGTGTAGAAAACGAAAGGAATACATTTCACCTTCAAATATAAATTTATAAAATGAGTTTTTTAACCAATTGGAAATGCATTTCAACTCAACAGGAAATGGTTGATGTAAATAGCAGCTGAAATGAACTATATTTTTGTAAACGGAGGTCCAGAGAAGAAGGTTTCAACAGATTACCATTTTAAGAGTTGAAACTTTTAACTTTCTGTGAAAGAACCAGACCTTAACTCATTCACCAAATGATAAACATGAACTATATTTTGAACCCCCTCCTACTCCAGAATCAAGACCAGACAACACCAGCCACAACATTACACAATATTTAAACTCTGTCAATGGGCATTAAAGAATTTAAAAAACATTTGTCAATAAAATCAATCATGTTCCAGACATTTTGCTTGTTTTTACAACAATTACCTGTGTCCATATATGAATCATTACTTCAATTGTTTAATCTTTATTCAAACCAATCCTACTTTTTCAAGCATCATGTACATGTAATTTTCAGAAACAAAAAATAGGGGTTGTTCAAATGTCTATTTCAGGAATTTCATTATGGTTGTTCTTATTTACAAGTTTATAAGTTTATAAGAGAGCAGTTGTTATTCAGATAGGTAAAATAAATTCAATAGAAAAACAAGATCAAAGCTACAGAAAAAGATATCATGACTTTTCAGAATATCTGAGTATTTACACAATGTGTACAATTCTGATTTTTCAATGGAAAAAATTTCAGGACATGGTATAAAAAAAAAATTTAAGCTGCCATTTATATTGAAATATATTGTTTAATTTATGCTAGATTTTACATAATTATAATTTATTGGATAATTGAAATGATGAAAGAACAAGCAAATATAAATCATGTAAAAAACTGAAATAAAATTATTACTTGTACATTGTATATTTTAAGGTCTGCATGTTTTGTGGACTATATATAGATCAATCCGCTTTTTTCCTGCAAACTTGTAATAAGAACAGCATCCACTTAAAGAGAATCTATCTTGTCTGACAAGACTGACAGACACTGCTCACCCTGATAATGCTTCAAACTAAATATCAAATTAATCCAACATACCAAAGCTCGGATGATAGCCCTAACAACATACATAAGGGCATACATCATAGCCTTTTTGGACCCAAAGATGCCTTAATGCATCTTTTGTCCTTTCTTCATCTTTCTACCCCTGGAGATCGCAGTGAACCAGGATGATTGTTGGATGGTCAGATACTGTGCCTGCAGCTCAACAAATGTATCACAAAAAGCTATAAAGTCACTGAAATGAATGACATTTTTGGCCTGGGCTGTTATTTGGACCTCACAGGAATTTAGCTATGGCCAAAACCCAATCCTGTTTGGTTTTGTCACAAGAGCCAGGGCTGATACATATATCAGACAACATAAGCAATACATATGTACTTTATTTATTAATTCAATAATTTTGACACCTACCCAAAGTATAAAATTACCAAAAATACCATTTTTTAGCACCAAAGGACCTAAAACTCCCCAGGATGCGAGTATATTAGTACATATGCACCACTTTAATAAAGCATGGTTTGGAAGAACATGAAGAATGTGACCCATTTCACTTGAAGCTACAGTTTGAACTTTGATGCGCCTTGGTCTATAGGTTGGCCTCCATGGCAACCAGAATGTCAAAGAAATGACTTTTTCAACCGTAGTCATAGTAAGGCAGGAGATGAAAATTAACATTAAGACCACTTAAAGTATTAGTGCCAGCAAGTTTAACCAAAGATAGTATTACTTTATTTAAATATAGAAAAAGATGTGTTATGATTGTCGATGAGACAGACATCAAAACATGTAAATTACAAGGATCTACAGTTCAATAGGTAATAGGGTGTCATTTTTATATTTAAATGTTAGTTGTTTTACATTGTATACTTATCTGGCCAATAGTTGGTACATGTGAATATAATCACTTTCATATTTGGGGCCTTGTGTAGACTTGTTAATATAAATGCAACAGATTTGGTTGTCTGCAATTTTATCTTTAATGTTATCATCTTATTCTATGCTTATACATGTATATTTTAAGTAAGGTTAAAAAAATTTTGTGTTTCTGGTAATATTTCTTTCAAAATTAGGATTTTTAGTATTAGGATTGCAAGAAATCAAAGCCTACAATGTACCGGTTCTGTTGCCTCCATCATGACACCACTTTGATTTGTATTTCCATGTATGCGACTCGTTTCATTTATCAATAAAGGCGATTGAAGTAAAAATCGATGACAGAAACCACAGAATTTGTATTTTTTTAAATTAGGCAAGAAAAAATTGGGTTTGTTGGGTTACCGGAAACACAGAATTTGGAAAGAGTTCCTTTTGGCACCCCTTTGGTTGACGGAATAAGCATAGACATACATTACGGGGGTGCCAAAAGGAACTCTTGAAACTCAGTGTGCACTGAAGAAAACTGTCAAGTGAATGTCCTTACAATACACGAAAAACTTGAAAAATACAAAGCTATAAAAATAAGACTCTGCAACTGATCACGTGTGCATGCAATGATAGGAAAAAAGATGTACATGTATGTACACTGTAAGATGAGGTACAATGTAATCTGAAGTATCGCAGCACACTACAGGAGCATGCCATGGACGACTTCCTTACAAATCTTCACAATACTTTAATCAGTTTAACACTTATCCAAATGCTTCATTTATTAAAGAACAAATATATCTGATTGTACATGTAGAAAATTAAACTTAAAAGCCTATAAAAAGCCCCTGTGTAGAAGTACATGTCAACTGTCATATTTCAGTTTAAACTGCTGGAATCAAGTTTTAAACCAGACCAATAAACAGTATCAGCCATCTGTATAAATAATATCTACATTTGTGTACATTTGGACATGTACATTTATGCAATGAAAAAATGCTTGAGAGATATATCCAAGCTTTTAAAAGTCCTCAAGATACATAATGAACAAAATTACTTAATGTACTTGAAAATCTGTAAATACTAGTTTTATCCAAGGCCGACAAAAACTATTACTAGTGTGCTTAAAATCCTGATGGACTGAAGCCTGGCCTCACTAGCACAAGCCATTGCATATTGAGATATTTTCTCAAATCAGGCTAAGTTTAATACAAATTTATTAAGCACAAGTTACAGCCATAGAGGTCTTAGGCTACAAGAACAAACAAATCCACCAAATAAATAACATCAAGACTAACAGAAATGGTACATGTCACGATGTGTAACAAATGGAATCAAGTGTCGCCTGTCCTCAGATTTAATCCTGTTTAAAAAAAGAGCCTACTGATTTCACATGATGTAAGGTTACAGGATTAAAATGGTTATACAACAAAAAGAAATGAAGAGTCTTTTATTATCATAAGCTTTACAGTTTAAAAAGAAATGTTATTCATCTACTACTACATTACATAGACTGCAAACTTTCTACATGTAGGAATATTTGAGTATCTGCTTGTTTCAACAGCCAAAGGATAATGATGGTTACTTTTGAATACTCTACATTAAATTTAATTAATTAATACATTATTTGTACTACAAATGGATTTTCTAGTTTTAAAATCATGGTGTGTGAAGATATTTTGCTGCTAATACATGTTATACTCATGGTTTAAATTTTTAAATAAAAAGTTGGGTATTTTGATTTAAAGATAAAATATCTTGGTCTTAACTCCTTATTCTTTATGTCATTTCCTTTTTTGTAATATATACATGTATGTATTGAAAATAATCTTTTTCTGTTACTATTCAATTTTTTATTAAATATATACAATGTAATAAAACATTCCAAATGACAGTATTTTCAATATGTGAGGAAAAATCAGTTTGAGATGTTTTATGAACCTGAAGCCTGGACTTACATCCAAAATGGACCAACAAAATTTTCTGACATTTTGCATTTGAGTAAAATTCAAAATAAGTTTTTGTGCAAGTGAAGCCCAGCATTTTTTTGAGGATTCTGCAAGTTTTGTTGATTCAATGAGTAAAGATATGGCCCTCTTGCCAGGAGTCTTGAAAGACAGGTAAAAAGGGTTACTTTGGGTAACTTGACATGATTTACCTTAATGCATTTAGCATTAGCAAAAGCCCATACAGCAATGCATTTGTACAGACTTACAAATTATATTTAACAACACCAAAATTTGTGAAAACAGTTGCTGGAACCTCAGTTTCAATATTTTACCAATTTCTGAACATAAAATTAAATTCAACACCCATTTAGACATGTTTTATATCACCTTATTCTATGTGTCAATTTTCAGTTTTTAATGTAAAACCTGAAAAAATCATGGCTCTCAACTTTGAAAATTGTTAAATAGAGCACTTTAGTCATCGACTTGAAGTATATAACTTACTGTGCCACTGTATAACTGAAGCAATCAAATTTCCAATAAGGTAATTGCATTTATCTAGGTGCTTTGTCCAAATATTCATGAACACTTACAATTTAGGACAATCAAACAAATATCACATGATTTCCTGCTTATGACATTACATACACATGTACCATAACATTACTGACTAGAAGAGTTAACAGACATCACCTGCAGCATGTCTCCTTGTTCGCCATTTGTTGTAAGGTTTCATATTACAGCAAATCATGATAGAATAAATGTTATAAAAGGGAGATCTGTTAGACAGCACATTATTTTTAGATACATATTCTCATAAGCACCTGTGGTACATTCAGATATTAACTACATGTATATGTGGTGGATACATAAACACGTAGATATAAAACCTCTGAATTTCACCAGCAATGTCACAGGTCAGACCTGAGTGATTTTCATGCAAAACTCTTAGGCCTACCTTAAAAATATGTTTGTTTTCTGTTTCCGACTGTACTCTCAGAGTGTAGGGTCGGTAGGTAGGAAAAATTTTTTATTTTATCAAAAGTCCGAGAACTTTCGACCTTGATCTAATCGCAAAACGATAAAGGCAGTAACGGAATATCCAGATCGAATAAAAAAAATATTTTAGAAATAGGCACAATAAAATTTTGACAGTCGGGCCGATTTTTCAGGGTCGGTCGGTAAACAGCAAACAAACAATATTTTATTTTAGTTAATATAATACAAAATTAAAACTCAAAAATATAAATAAGGCATGGACTGCTTTCTTTCCAGCAGTTATATGGTTATCTTTAGTTTTTAAAATCTTATGACGAGTTGGTGTTTTTCAGGTACGTGCTGTGGGGGTACTAAAATATTTCCCAGTGCTTGAGGTGTATGCTTTAATTGTTTTTGTTTTATGCTTTTATTGTTTCTGTTTATGGAATATGTGTATACATGATGCTTTGTGATTTTATACTTACGATAAAACAAATCATAACCTTGATATAGAAATATAATTAAACCGACAGTTTGTATATAAACAAGAAACAGACATTTTTAATTTTCGTAGAAATTTTAAGGAATGTATTTCACATTTCCGTGTAACAAAATCCATTTAATGTTAATGTACTTCGTAATATCTGCGACAGTAATACATCTCTATATTTATTCTAATTGATATTTAGTGTTAAGTTCTAGGAACCAATTAAATTTGATACAGAAAGTTCAGTATAAAAATGTCAGATTTAAGTACGTATTAATAAACTTCTCAAACGAACACATAATTAATTAGATTATTAACAGATGATAAATTTGTACGGCCGTGCGGTCAATTACATAAAATCTCAAGAGGTCAGAAAATATCAGCCAATGGAAGAACAATTAAAGCGTTATATAATGTAAATTACGAGTAAAAACTAGCCGGGTTCCGCAAGCCCTTGGTATATGACGTAACTGATACTGATTTTTACGTCGGGGACCAACCTAGTAAAAACAGACTATACTGTAAGCATTCAAGACAAGGGGTGAATAATCGTTTTACTAAATGATCCCAATACATATAGTCAGACAAGGTTCTGTTCTATAAAGTTTTAAACAGAAGAAAAATATCAAACCCTCTTCAAGTTTCACTCAGGAGTTATTTCACCATTACATTGGAATGTTCACCAAATATGCAATGTAATTGTATGGTCGATACATGTACAGTAGTAATGTTCTGAATATAGACTTTACGGCGATTGGTCATTGAATAAATGATAAATAGTTGATAAATACAATAGTTTACACATTTCAAATTACGGAAACCACATTTGAGCAACATTTGAAAACAAGAAAATATATTTGCCGATGAAATTTTGGACATTACTGATTCACCAATCTTAATATAACAGTTGAAATTCTAATGATTACAGTTATAAGATCATACTAAAGTTTCTGTGTTTTTATATGCAATCAAAATACATTTCATTGAAATGACTCTCCTCTTTTGGCTACTATTTCTTAAAGCAATTATAAAAAGAGAATTAAGTGATATAAATCTCTTACCGGTTTTTAAACTATAGGTCACGGTCGATGTTTGTCCTGTGCTCATGGGAAAATCCTGATTTTTGCGGAAAAATTTAAGTGTTTATAATTCGGTATCAAAAAACTTATTTTTGCTGACGTTACACATAAATATATATGTCCATAGATACTGGGTATAAAATCTTTTAAACAATTTAATATTTTCTCAAATTCACAAATCCTGCGAGCAAAAATTATTATAATGGTAAACGACAAAATTTCAAATTTTAATTTTTAGTAGAGAAAAACTAGAAGTATGTATAAAAGATCTAAAATATGCAAAAACTGGAACTTTTTCTGTATCGCATTTTAAAATAATATGTTTTCAAGATTACTTCAGAAGATTTACGTACTGAAATTGAAAATACGTAACATTCACCTCATTGTCTTGAGACATCTCTAGAGCAAAACAAAAATCTGTATTCAAACATGTCGTGTCGTTTAACACTGGTCATGTCGTCAAGACTTGTCTAATTTAATAAAAAAAATCTGAAGACACTGATGTTCATTTGCTATATTTCCAGGAAAGCGTCGACTGCCAGCAACGATGTAGGCAAATGGAAAACAATCTTTCCCAGGAAAGTTACCGTATGCATAAAGGAAATATTTTTGAAAACATCTGTTTATTTCTTAGCATATTTAAAAAACATCATACAACTAACCTGGTTTTCTGTCGCCGTTAGTACATTTGTCCAAAGTAAAGCTACTTGGTTGACTCAAAGCTCGACTAAAATGTTCATCTACGACGGTTGAAATGTCACCGTTATAATAGTTTAGTAAGACACAACTTGGTGTAATATACTGTGACGATTTGGGTCTTTCGACGTCGGAGTCAATCCCTGAATGTAAGTCTCTCTCTGATTCACTAGTGGAATGGTTAGCAGTTAAATAATCTCCGGAAAAATGATAGTCGTAAATTCCAGAACTACCGATCTTCTACAATAAAGAAGAAAAAATTAATACAATTTATTCGCAAATGTAGAAAATGTCCAGAATTTCATTGTCGGTATTTATTCGTGAGTGTTTTCCTTAATTCTTCGATTCGCTTCTATGCGATGCCGAAAACGCAAAATGTCCACGGTATGTTGTTGTTGTCGGATAGGTATGTCCAAAAGAATGTATTGACTGTTTACTCAACAGAACTATAGAATTTCTAAAGAAAAGAAAAAAGTATTAAAATTAACACCTAGAAATATAAATTACTTACTGAAAAATCATTAGCAGACGATTTGTGTGAGAAATAAGGCGAATAAAACTGATACATTTTGAAACAATTGTCTCGCGAATACTGTGGTATACAGATGTCAAAGTTGCATTCCCGACGAGAATTTTGCCATCATTTTGACATTTCTGAATGTTTTTCCTCAAGTTGTCGGCGGTATTAGAATCGTTGGCCTATCGCGGTTATTTGTCGTCATGGTATCACTTTCAGAAGCACGCGCTCTCCTCGCAAATGAAGATCATCTGCGAAGTTGACATTCTTTTGACCAATCAGCATCAGCATTCCGTCTGCGCTCCTCCCGTTGAAGTAATTATTATATATTTGATTTTCTGTAGAATTCAATTGTTCGTGCATTTTACAAGCTAATCTGATAAAACATTTATAAAGGATATAATTTAATGGTGGAAACCCCATAGTGATCCACTACTTTTGTGTTTTTTAAATAAACGATTGAACATAAATGGTAAAATATAACAATATACAGATATCAGAATACCAAAGACAATGCAGTTACTCCATTAATAAAATAACTTTACATTAACAAGATCAGATGATTATAATATTTTGCTACGGTTATCATCTTCTAAATCAAAATGCACTTTTCAACAAAACAGAAAACCATCTTGACGAACTCAAAGGGCTATTTTTTTTAAAAGTTTGCAATGCTCTAAAAATGTAGACTGCTAAATACTGGCTCATTGAGCAAAATGATAATTTTTTATTGACTGAATAATCTAGAAAAGTGAATGAGAAAGGAGAAAAATAAGGAATCGAAAAAGCATACATCTGAAGCAGAACCTCATTCATACATTTGATAACTTGTACTGGTCCTGAATTTGCATGAAATATTTGTCGCCAATCAATCTATCATACATCTAGATGGGAAGGTAATAAGCCAGTCTCAATGACAGGTTTAAAAATATTTTATCGGAATCTGATACCTTCATTTCATTTATACATAAATACCGCACACACATAAAAATATAATGATTAAGGGTAGCACCAATACACTTAAAACTCATACCAACACTATAAACAAACACTTAAAAAAGTTTAGAACCACATCGACATCAGCTTTAAGAAAATAAACGTGCTTATTTTGTAAAAATGTACAATTTAAAGCATCTTTTAGTTTAAAAGGGTAATTGAAAATATCATTTAAATTAAGTGTATCAAATTAATAGTATTAATCAAACAAATCAATTAACACCGGTCGATCAAGCTGATTATCAAGAAGGTGATAATATTGATTAAAACTGATAATTACTGAGTTGATAAGATTCCCAGTTGGGAAGTTTTTCAACCCTGCCACATCACGCATTTCACCGTTATAACATATATATTCTAACTATGTGCAGATATGTCAAAATGTAACGTTTCTTTTGACTTATTTCGTGTCAAAATTTCATGGCATCACAAGACAAAGAAAGATGAATTAATGTAAAAAATGCTGAAAACAACACGAATAATTATATATGTTTGTTTTACTAACGTTTGCCGTTTTATCATTCTATAATTACCGGCTTTTTTACCGGTTTGAAAAAAATCAGAATCTTTAAACCTTGTTTTCAGGAATAACTATTGTTCAATCAATCCTGAACTTTCACTTTAAAGCTGATTATTTGAAATGTAATAATAACTTATCGAATACAACATATATACAATTTATAAAACAAATATCAGTAATACGCAATACAGCATGTACCTGTCTATGAATATTAATATTAATAGTAAATGAATAATGCAGAGTACAATGATAAATACTAATCAGTGAAATTAATGTAACGATTAAAGTTACCAAAGTAGTCATTTTATGCTCGACAAAAATCACGTTCTTTTTTTAATTTTTATACAGTGATGACAGTTAACATTTCTCAAATTATTTTATACTATACACAAATGTTATGGTTTGAGGAAGTATATGTTAAAACGCCATATATCAATAACAACACTAAATCAAAATATATCATATGTAAGACCGTGTTTACACTTGAAATTTATTTGAATCGATCTTTTTTAGATCGATCTATTAAAATCTGATTGCGTTCAAACTACAACGGTAAAATTCTGTAAATTCGATCGCGATCGATTTTAAATAGTTCGATGTGTTTACACTGCAAAACAGTATGGTACTATTTTCAGAAATCGAAAGTATATTTTTAGATTTGAGTTCCCGCGTACATAGGTAAATAGGCAAATCCTATTGAAAGCATCGATGTTTCTCCTTGGTTTTGTATCCAATTCTCCCTGTACCCTTTGGTCGCCCAAAAGTTCTATCAAAAATTGTTTCTACCGGATTCCGAGATTACCCAAGTCAACAAATTTTACTGTTTGTGCCCTTGGCCATTTGTTTTTGTTGACAGCACATGAAAATTACGCTTGACATGCGTATGTGTACTTTCACTTCAATGGAGTCGATTGCGATCGATCTTTTTGTGTTAACATTGAAGGAAAGATCGATTCAATTTGAATCGATCTTAAATAAACTACCTCATGAGGTAGACTTAAAAAGATCGATTCAAATTTGAAAAAGATGGATTTATAACGTTTACACTGAGGAAAGATCGATGTTTTTTGAACCGATTTATTTAAAATCGATTCAAATACTCTAGTGTAAACAGGGTCTAATTTCATATTGTTTGAACAATCTTTTACTTAAGCTTATACATATCCAGCATTTCATAGAGTCATAAATCTTTCCTCGAAGAATTCTTGGCTTGTAGATGTTGGATTGATTTGATATTGGTCTGAAGCATTTTTAGGGTGAGTTGTACCATGTCTCTAATTTTTTAGGTATGACATGTTTTCTTCCTGTTTGGTTGGACAGGACGTAGGTGTCCCCTGGAGACATTTTCTCTATGTTTGAAATTAAAAAAAAAAACAGTATTTTTTTAAATAAATTTATTAAGATATAATTTGTTAAACATCAGTCTTCTGGTGAAGTAATTCTGATGTGGTAAATACCTTCTGTATAATTTGTACCTATAAACATAAATACCATCTCATTAGGTCCAACTTTGTTATACATATGTTCTATCAAACTCACAAACAAATGGATTGTACAGCTTATAAGGGATTTTTACTCATTAATTTTCCTCCTCCGAGCTATGAGCTATCAACAATATGTTACACGACAATCAAAGACTTCTATAATAGACATTTGTATCATGTGTCGCCACCCTTTTACAGTAAACTACCATTAATATATTCAGTCTGTGTAATCAGGTAAAGTTTTGTTTTGTACAAAACTACAGGAATTCTGGATTTTTTTGTTGTTTTTTAATAGAACAAAATACAGCCATTGATTACAGTGTTTTGAACAGTCACAGATGTTGTGGTGTTGTTTTGTCATGACAAGTGATGCTCATCGAAAATAAAATGGCAAAAATTGATATCATAGGGTGTCTATAATTATTCAAAAACAACTTTATATAGAAGTATTGTTAAATGGATTTATTGACCAGCGCCACTACTTCGACAAAGTGAGTAGTAGAGAAAAAAAAAATTTTTTTCACAGTCCTCTCTTAGATAATGTTTCAAATGGACAAATATATCAATAAATGGATTAAACTTTTAATAGCCATCTGGTATACTTTACACTAAACTATCCAGGGAATTCCTTGTGCTGTAGACTGATCATTGTGATGGTAATTTTATAATTATCATTACCAGCACTGGTTTTCCCAAATAAGTCATTACCATCAAATATATAAAAATTTAATTGTATTTTTCAACAGCCATGAAACTTTATATTTGAAAAACAATATGAATTTAGTGATAAGTTAAAAGCAGAAAGAGTTTTTGATTGGTTAATTGTCATTGGAAATCTGGATTTGCATATTTAATTTTGTTGGAATTAAAGGTCTTAAGGAGATTGAGTGTTGTCTCCTTGATTTTCCCCTTATCTTCTCTTCTTATATTAAAAGTTAACTCTGTTAAACAATCCCCTGTGCTAAAGGGTTGTTTGTTCCTTTTTTGATTTTTAACCTCTCTTAAGAATCACCTTTCTTATAAGATCACTTATATATGTCTCAAATAGGTGACATGATGTTGCAAATGAAGAAAAAACAAAAATGGTCACTAAGATTTAAAAAAAAGGGATCAATATGGAGAAAATGTGATTTGAAATAGCAGAATAAATCTTTCTGACTACTGTAACTTGGGAAATTTGTGCAGGTATTCATTATTGCAATTTTCAAACAGCCAATGAGAATGTGAGATTAATGTGAATCTGTCACATATAAGTTTTAGTTATTGTGATTTCTCTCTAATGACATTTTTCCCCAAGTATAAAATTCTAAAGGAGTAGGTACGTTAAGCCCCATATTTGGCCCAAATTTTAGATTTTGTGATACAGTAATAAGTTTTTGTGAAAATGCTG
>JAULBM010000031.1:2422269-2436809 GCA_032357055.1 Geukensia granosissima | reverse complement strand
TTCAAAATGGCCGCCATGAGGAAACTTAGTTTAACATTGGACCCTATGGGAATTTCTTATTTTCATCTTCTTTTCAGGAACCAGTATTGGACTACCATTATGTTATAAATCAAGCAGATAATTATCAAGCAATGTGTTAAATCTTTGTTCACATTAACTTGGATTCAACAACTCTAAGCCATGTGACCGATCACAGGCTCCTGGGATCTTCTGGTTTAATAACCAAATAGAAGATGTGGCATAATTGTCAGCCACCTACCTAATGACAGTAGAATTTTAACTTCTACAGGTCCCATAATGGCCATCAACAATGAACTAGAGTCCATACCATAACAGAAGCTGTATAAGACCCTGAAATAAAAAATGTGAAACTATACAATAAACATGACAATCAACCTAATCTATTGCAAAAATGGTGAACAAATAACAATAAATGACTTAACTAAACAACGACAACCACTGGACTGAAGGTTCTTGGCTTGGGAAAGGCACATAAATATGTTGCGGTGTTAAACTGGTCGCTGAGCGCACAACAATCCCCCAAACCTGGGACAGTGGTGCGACAAAACAGCAATAAAAACACACTATAAAAATTGGTTGAAATGGATTTAACACTTGAGATCAACACAGAAAACAAATAAATACAATTAAAACTTTATTTGGACTCTCTAGCATATATTCTCTTTGACTAGTTTACTTATGAATTAATACCCATAACCAGAGGCCATTGCCTCCAGAATGGAGATACAAAGTGACCATTTAATACCCTGTAATCCTTTTGGGAAGGGTAGTTTTTAAAATGTTCAGAGCTTTCTAAGGTAGGGCATAGGTGGAAGCTTTCCAATTACCAGAAAACTGCCATCTCTTTTGACAAAATTTTGATTAATTTGTACCAGCAAGTAGCCTACTAATTTAAGAACTTTTGAAGTCCTTAAATGTTATGATAATTCTGGTATCTAGTCCTGTCCAGTATTTCACAGCTGACCACACAATTCTTTTACTCATTTAAAAAAAAAGATTTCATCAGCTCAGCGTAAGAAAAAGCATTTTGCTGAATTTTAAAAGCATAAATGTGTATTTTATAACCACAACACTTTTGGCTTGTTTCAGTCTTATTAAGCTGTAAATTTTATGTATTCATAAATAGTTCCTTTAATATCATTTTTGATTTAGAATTTTTAAAATAAATACATAAAATAATAAACATTTGTCATAATATTTCACAAATTTGTTGGGCACAGATTAAAATCAAGTCAACAAATCATTAAAAGCCATGTAGTATTGGATGCCAGTTCCTGGGTACTAACCACTTGAAGCTGCTAGCAGTTTTCTGGGTATAAAACCTAAGGATCTTGTTAGTTATATAATCTACTGGTTTTAATCTTGGACAAGTGGATATGATAAAAATTGTGTCCTAATCTCTAGGATATCCCAATAAATATGGGTCAGAGGTCTCAATGATAAGTATGTTGATTTGATCCAGGAAATAAAATTTGTCAGTTCAGCAATTAACACGTATTTTGTCAAGTAGTAGGTGACGTCCAATTCAAGTGGAATTAAGTCTTTGAAAATAAAATGGAGTTACTTCCCTTTATATACTAACATGATTTTCACAGTTAAGGATGGAAGTCTTTGTTGTGCCAAAAAATCTTCTCAATACAGATTTGTTTGTTTTTTTCACTTGTCAAACTGATTACCTTTTACATCACAAAAAGTTTTTTTTAATAGAAAATTCAGCCTTTAGCCCATTTCAAGTCACTTAGCTTCATACACTAAAACATTGAAGACATAGTTCATTTTATAACTAATCAATCATTTTCTTTATTCTTCAGTATTTATGTTGATAAAAGTGACAATATATATAAAATAAAAGATTTTCATGTTTTATATATAGTTTCTCATTTTGTATTTTGGGGCCTTTTACAGCTTCCGGTATGGTATGGACTCTGGATCATTGTTGAAGGTCATAATGGGACCTGTAGAAGTTTAAATTCTACTGTCATTTGGTGGGTGGCTGTCTCATGGACAATCATGCCACATCTCCTATTTTTGTATATTTTTAAGGTTGAGACTAAAATTAACACCAGTATTTCAGCAAACTGACAGGCTGAGACCTTAAAAACATCAGTTATTCTTTTTGTCTGCAACACCATAATCAAATTCACATGACCATTGTGTTTGTTACAGATGACAGTTCTTTGTTGGAATTTATATCAATAAAGGTATTTGAATTTGAATTTGAATTTGACCATTCACCTGATATTTTCCAGTATCACAGCTATAGACCCCAGTACTTGTAATACCAAAGAACAAGTTCAAAGGAAAAAATACCAAACTGCCTATAAGTAAATATATATACTGTAAAGTATTATTCACAATGGAATTTTTGTAAGTTTTTGTGAAAAAATTATGAAAATAAGAAGCAGCAAATTGTTCTATATAACCTGAATTAAAAGAAACAAAATGATCAGTCTGCAAAATTTTTATTGCGGCTATGGAACTTCATGTAAATTGGGAATAAAAGTGAAAATAAGTTGGTTTACAGCAGGTGTAGTAAGCCTAACTTGTTGAATATGATGTTGTGTCCTTGCTTATGCAAATTTAAATGAAGGTGAAATTTTCCATTTTCACTTTACAATGAGTCAAATATTTAAAATCAAATATGATTGCATTATTTTAAAAAGCTAACAAACAGTAAATTTGGGGGTAATTTATGTAAATGAAAATATATTTTGTTGCAGAATTTATGTATATATTTATATATATCTATTTATTACTCAAGGTAATTAACCTGAATGTTTCCTTATGTTTCCATGTTTCTTAAAAATGCTGACAAGATGCTCTGTTTGATGTGTGAAAAAGTTTTGTAAAGACTGATGTCATGCAGTTTTATAGACCAAGTTATTTTTTCAACATTTAATAAGTTCATTTATTTCATAAATGTGAGATATACATCATTTCTCAGTTTTATAAAGAATATTATTGGAGATATTGAAAGTGTTGTTCCTTTGAATTCTTTTCACCTCCATTGTACTTAGAAATCTATGCAGTCTGGATAGATCAAAAAGGGATCTAGTCTTGTGTTGAAATTGGATGAAAAATTGCTTTCATTGAAATTTAATTTGTCCATTTTAGAATTTTAAATTCCATATTTCTTTCATGTATTAATATGAAAGATATTGAAAAGGTAATATACAATTTGTTGAGAAAATTTTTGTGTATTCATATTTCATTGCAATAAATAAACATATGAATACTTGGTTGATTAACATTTTTCAATTTATTTATACATATAGAAGCACTGCACTTTTCTCAGAATAAAACTGATGTGGTTATAATTGTGTATTTTATTCTATGCTTTAATACCCTGTTATTGATATGTCTTATTTGCTTATCCTGTCAAATTAGTCAACAAGGGGAGGTTAAGGATCCTGTCCACGGATAGTCTAACAGAATTAAAACTCAGGCTGAAATTGAATGACTTTATAAACCCATTATCTATATAGACATGACCTGGACAAAGGATGTCATTAAGGGACTGGATCACTTTTGCAAGGTGCTTCAAAACAAAAATAGAGAATTTCATTGAAATGACCTGTTTTCTTTAGGTAGATGAACTTATTATCTATTTAGACGTGATTTTTGACAAAGAAATTCACATCTTTTGTATCAGAAGAATGGTAGGGGTATTTCAGGACACACTTGCCCTTCCCTAAATACAGGAAAATAGGGCTCAAATTACCACACTGACCACAATCTAATAACCACCCTGCATGTAAACTCATTATACCTAGACATAATCATAAACAGGCCACAACATCTAGTCAAGTGAGCCTGCTATGAGAAAATGAAAACTTCACATGGAAATACTTTATTAATTATAATACCAGTGAAAATTAAAACTGGTTTCTTCTCCAAGTATGTCAAGTTGAGAGCAAATATAAAAGGTTATTGTGAGGTTAAGAAGTGGTAAACAAAGTTTGGACTGTCAACAAATAAAGAGATTTAACAAAGAAAATCAGTACCTAATAGGTCAGAAAATAAAATGTCAACAGGTTAACTATGAAAATATTTTCTGTACAGACTTAGAAATGTAAAAACTGAAAAACCAACATTAAAGTCTATAAATGGGATAAACAAATATTCTACACAGACAATTATGAATTTATTGGATTCCTTCGCATCTGGGTGGCCATTTTCTAGTTCTTGTTGACTTGGAGTCCTTATAGTGTATGTTATGATATTGCACAGTGCACAATGACACTAGACTTAATATTGTCAATTATTAGTAATGATGGAGGTAGTATATATTGGTTTCCAAATGTAAAATTTGAAATCAAAATTGAGCAGGAACTATATTTTACAAATCCAGCAATACAAATAGAACCTTTGCTTTTCTCTGTTTTCATCATTACTCTGGGTAGTGGTGTTGTTTGAAGAATTTCCTCATTTCCCAATAATAATGTATAACTTTATTCCACAATCAAAACTTTAAGCACCGAAGTAAATGTAAAACTTTTATTATGAAAAACAATAAGACAACATTAAAAGGAGATTTTTGTTTTATTTGTTTCACTGGCTGTAGTGTAGTGAAGTTTGGAAGATTTTAAACACAACCACCAAAGTTTTCATTTGATTGACCAAGAGCAATGAGAATTTGACAAATTGTATATTTTAGTTGTTGACCATTTTTGTAAGATCATTTTTTTAGCTGAAAGATCAGAGACAGAATCAATAATAATGAAATCTTTTAGAATATGATTTGATGTGTTTTGCAGTATAATTTAATGAAACCTGTTTTCAATTCTTTACATATGTTTAATCAATGTAAAATAAAAGTTGGCATTAATACACATTAAACTTCCTGTGACTGACCAGTGGTCTAGACTGGCCATTACTGACCCCTCTAATCAACCTTATCTCATCTCCACTGTCAAACTTTACACATTTTTCACACAATATTTGCATTTTATACAAGTGTCAGTTTCTATTGTTGAGATGAGAAAACCCAGTATACTAGGTCTGACCAGTGATTGACAATAATTTTGATTGATTGATATAAATTTTAAAAATACCTTTGGACATTACATTCTTAAGTTCTTTCAGGTTTTGGATTTCTTTAATTAAAGTGAAGTTAAGTCCTGTCTTTGTTAAAATAAAATTTCAACTACAAGATAAGATTTTGTTTGAAATTAAACTTCTATTAATTTGACCACTGTTTTTTTTTTTCAAAAAAATGTTCATTTCCAACAAAGACTGAGTACAAGAAAATGAATCAACATATATAAACCCACCTACAAGTAAAAATAGATAAATAGCTCATCAAGTCTCTGTCTCTTTGGTTTAAGAGACACAGGACATGTAAACTTGCCAAAACAGGATTCAAACCCTCAGCCTTGTTCATTCTCACCCACATAAATCTACCCTTAAGATAATGTTTTCTGTCCACATTTAGTGTTACAGCATTTTGAAATGATTTGTAGATCGTTGCCCTTCTAAAACAAACATTTTCACAGAAATTTATTTTGTAATTTTATCAATGGTACTTCAGAATGGTTCACTGACCTATTGATTTACAATTTGAAGTTTCCCAAGTCTTTGGGATGAATGACCAGTAAAGATCCTGCATTCTATGATCACTATATCAATGAGGATTACACTATTTGGTCTTCCAATCAATCAAGTTTTGAGAAAGAGTTGTCTCCCTTCTCAGTAGGTATCTTATTATAGTTTATATGAGCAAAATCAACAAATTCGTAATTTTTCATCAGTATCCTGGTAAAAATAAAAATTATGCTAATGGACATAAATAAAATATGCTAAAATAGTTATATTGCCAGTGTCTTTGTGTTCCAATGAAAGATTTAAAATATAAATTAGTGAATTTTGCTGTTAAGGCTATTTTGAGGGTAGGCAAATGTTACAGAATATTCAAATTATGTAAACAATCCTGGTTTGTGAAAATTGGGAAAAGTGTTGTAGTTGCTGACTGCGAATAAAAGCACATGTTAATTCCTCTAAAAAATTATGATTTCAAAGATTTAAAAAAAATGTCATATAGACTGAGCTGCCAATCTGCTGGGTAGTACATGTGATGTTAGAATGACAGGTCATGTCTGTTTTGCATTATTATCATCTTCATTAAAGAAATAATTTACATAGACTGCACATTTAAAATCCTGCAAGGGAGATAACTCCTTACAATGGTTAAATATTAGAATTGAATATTTGTAGCATTTAAAAGGAGTATTACTTTTCCAGAAAATATCCTTATTCTTTAGTCAGGGTGGGTTGTGGATGTATGGTTGTAAATGATGATAACATATAGTATAACAAAGGTTGACATAGAAACAAGTTTGAATTACACAACATTAACAAAAAACCCTGTCACCAACAGGAACAGCCACAAATATTTGTTAGACAAACCACAATAATAAATTTCTTCCAATCCCATACATGAAAGGAGATGTTTTCTGAAGTATTTATTGACAGACATAAGTGTTGGCTTATTAAAACACACCGACTTAATGTGCTGACCACCAAAGTTCTACAGGATATATATAATAAACATTATATTGATCAACCATTAAGACAAGTGGCTAATCACAGATTAGGAAACAGGTTGTACTTCTCACAGAGACCTTGTACTATTATTTATATGCTTTGTGGTCAAATAATGGCTATTTTCTTGACTTGACTGATGTAAAGACAAAACTCCAGAAACAAACAGACTTTTGTTCTTGAGAGATCTTATAAAGGAAAAGTGCCTTTTTACAGAGCCTTAGATATCCAAAATTCCAAGGTTTTACTGTAATGTTTTCCCCTTCATCTTTATGTGACAGAAGACCATGGTATTGTGAAACCTAGCTTAAACATTCCAGTCCTGAATATGACTATAAAATATACTTAGATTTTTTATTTGGGGCAATTTAGAGCTTTTCACAAGGAGTGGTAATACACCCTTGTTGAAGGGCTTGTGGAGACCTCTCGATTTGTAAATTGCCTCTGTTTTTCCACTTGGAGTGCAGTCTCTCTGACATTTACCCCATATCCTTTCATTTTCATTTTTAAGTAGTTTTTCTTTTGTGTAGAGTAGAATGTTATTTCCTGATATTTACTCAAAGGGCTGTCCCTTTTTACTTGTTCAACCTGAATATAACTAAATTTTAACAATTTTTTCTCTTTAGTTCTGAATATGCCTATAAATTATACTAAGAGTTATTTTCCTTTTAGCTGCCATGTTCAAGTCTCGAATATGACTTAAGATAAATATTATACTAAGAGTTATTTCCCTTTGAACCAGAAAGTGTACTCATTTTTCTCCTGAAAGCATTTCAGCTGAGAATTATATATTTTTTTTCTTTTTAGACAACAGCCATTTAATGGCTTAGATCACAGAAAGAAATTTAAGATCTGAATTGTGCCAAAAAAAAAAAATATATATTCTGTCACTTGCTAGAACAATGCACTGCTGAATTTAAGTTGTTTTAAAACTACAAGACAGGGAACTAGTGGATTATAATCATTCTGTTTCTCATGAAAGTATAATAAATATTTTGTTTTTCTTTTCATAAGAAAAATTTTTTCTTGTTGGAAGGTTCTAGAAAAAAAATAAGACACAAAGAAAATCCAATTATTGAGGCTTTATTTGCCTTTTTCGATGGAAATTTCTTGAAAGTACAGAGTTAATTTACCGGTAATTCTTTGAATAAGTACATGTTAACAGGAAACAGTTGGAAAATGATAATAATTTCAACCAGTTCAGGTGCTTACCAAATAATTATGAGGGTGTTTTTTGTGCAAATTTTATCAGGATTGTTAATAAAAAAACAATTTACTATACACAAATGAAATAATCATTAAAAGTGCAAATGATTATATTTTTAAAATGAATATGGCTGTTTTATATTGGTGAAACACACAAACAATTAGCCAAAACTAAACTCATATAGACTTTTATATAAATAAGTCTAAGGTTTAAATGTGTAAGATGCAATGTACTGTGTCTCACTTGTAACCCATTTTCAATTTTTATTCACCCAGTTATGTTTCTGAAAACCAGTATTTTAAAGAATACTAATATAAAATAATGAATGAGTTATTATCATGTGTAAGCCATCTTGTGGTTTTATGCTTCAGTATACTAGTTGTGGTCTGTCAGGAGTGAACAACATTTTATGCATAACTGACATTTTGGTACAAAATAAATCTACAATAGGGTGCCAAAAGTGTTTCATTCTTGAATATTTGATCTTTATACTTCCTATAAAATGGTCCATGTCTTGAATCCATTTCTGCTCCAATTGTTAAGAAATTTTTGTTTACTTGGTTCAAATTTCATCAAAATTCAACCAGAAATGTGAGCAGTAGAATTTAAAAAAAAAGAGTTGAAATCATCAAGGCATGGCACAGTACTGGGATTTTGTACATGTAAAATTGTGTTTACACCGTACAACTCTTTTCATCATACTTGCTCATCTTCCTTCAGACCTTTGCTGTGCACCTGTTTTCAACTCTAAACACCTCATCCAACTTTTTTGACAACTCCATGAAATATTGGTTTTGGGTTGGAAGAGTTGTTCAACATGTTTGATATGTTGTTTACATGATCTAACTTGAGTTGGACACAGGTACACAGGTAAAGTTTCAAGAAAGTTTGATGTGTAAACCACACCTTAAAAGAACTTGCCAAAAATTGTCTTTACTTTTGTTTGTTCTTACCAACCATTTACTAAATTGGAAAGGAAAATTGAAGTTTTTTTCATAAACTATGCAATGCTATTATATATTACAAAACCAAAACAGTTTGAGTTAGTGAAATAAGAATGTATTTGCAGCCCTGGTTTTATAAGTTATTAGAACTACCACACTCAGCACACATACTTCTTAACTTTACAGTCACATGAAAATTCAAGAATTTATTGTTTCTCTTGCAGGGGCTGTGAAAGATCTGATATATCAAAACATTTACTTATCCATGAAGAACCAAAGCATGTCTGTAAAGTTTGTGGGAAGGCTTTCAGGCATATCAAAAACAAAGAACTTCACATGAAAAGGTAATTCTTAACTTTGAGTCATGATAAAGTTTACTCTTCAATTGAAGTTTAAGAAAATTCGGTTCATAATGAAGATCTGGGCTGTAACAAGTTCACTTACAGTAATAAATAAAAGAGTTTTTCTCAACAGCATTGATCTGTGCTATCCTACATTTCTTTTGCTGTACTATATAAAGGAGAAGAATGAGTTTCTCCACTAATGAAAGATATCCCAGACCTTCAATTCACAAGTTTAAGAACCTATTTCATTTTATGATTTAAAACCAAATTAGTGAACCAACACCCTCTGGTTTTAGTGTCTTCAAAATTCCTTGGTGGATACCCACTGGTTTGCATGGTTCCAAATTAACAAGTTGATATTTGTAATAGTTTAACAACAACACTCAAGGAATTGATACTGTTGGGTTTTTATTGGCTGACACCTTTTGTTTAGTCCATATTAACATATATATGCCCCTAATTGAAGCAATGCAATGTTTCTAAAAATCATTGTTGAAAAAGCCTTAACTGACCCTGTCTTCAATTCAAAAATATCAAAAGTAAATAGTCCAAAGAGACAAGACCAGCTTAAACAAACTAAAAGATAAAATGGGGGAAAAAAGAACAAATGCTTGGAATCGTCAACCTCCTTTGCCAAACAGAAGTTGGATAAAGTGCTATAGAAGGATTAGAAGGCTAATTCTGACCATACACATGTTGGCTGCTGATTGTGTTGATGTCAGAATTTCTAACTCTTCTACTTCTGAAATAGCAGTATGAGAGTGATTATGAAATCATAGACACATCAAATTATTCTGAAGATTGTCCAATCTTTAATGGACCTGCCCCAAATAGATATCTTTGCTAAAAACAGTATTTATGAATGGTTTCATTTACATGTAATGGTTTCCAATTCTACATTTTTAATTTTCAACACCCAATTAACAAGCATTTTACATTAATTGATACTTCCTGATAATTATAAAATATCAGTCATATTTTACTAGGTTACTTAAAAATTACAAATATTAAATTCAAAATAAACATGAACCTTGGTGGTTCAGAATCAGGAAAATATTTTTAACACTGATGTGGTCTTATTTTTCCTTACTTTGGGGAGATTTCATTTGTATTTTGGTATAGTACTGTCAGTTCTCCTAGTTACTGTGTTGGTGTTTATAAAAAGGTTGGTTTTTGCCTCAATGAGATTTTTTTATTGTTTTTATATAAAAAAGATTAAACAGTAAATAAAGAGCAATTTTACAGTAGATGAGAATTGTTTTTTTTATTTTTATCAGATTTTGATGATATTTTTTTAATTGATCCATTTCAATTTCTGCTTTCCACAGATTTTCTCTATCTCTTACTGTTTTGTATTAAAGTGGGCCAAAAAGTAAATTTAACTTGTTATGAAAAATTATTATTTTTCATCAGATTTTGATGAGTTTTTTCAAAAATTTTCCTTATGAAAAATGCAAAAAAAAGCCCCTTCCCCCCATTTTGTTGATTAAAAATGGTCAAAAATATCACTGATACAGTCATATGACTTTGTCCAGCACTGTTTTGTGTCCAGCAAATACATTGTCCACACTTTCACAATTGTTCATTTGTTCACCTTTCACATGTTAACATGCTACTGTCATATCATTTTTTTCTTACAAAAGTACCTTAGTTGGTCTGTTATTTTGGAACTTGACAGAGAATTAAACTGATAGTTTTTGGTCCTATTTATACAGCCTAGAATGCAATTGATCACATAAAAAGTCTGGTACTTTCATCATAGTAGGATTAATTTATACTAAGAAACCTTACATTTCTTGCACAAATGTATAAATTTTGTAGAAAAGAGATTTTGTTTGTTTTAGCTAGATTCAGATATATAATATCAATCCATATTTGTATTTCTTAAAATTATTTGTAGAATCTTAATAGAATGAAACTGAATGATATATTTTTCCAGACACAATGGTCAGAAGGACTACAAGTGTGGAGTATGTGATTTCTATGGTTATACCTTTACTGATATCAGGAAACATATAGAGAGGAGACATGCTGATATTAGGACATTAGTCTGTGATAAATGTGGCTCAGCTTTCAAATCAGAGGCTTTACTAAGTGTAGGTATTTTAATGTAGCTCAGCTTTCAAATCAGAGGCTTTACTAAGTGGAGGTATTTTAATATGGCACAGCTTTCAAATCAGAGGCTTTACTAAGTGTGGGTATTTTAATGTGGCTCAGCTTTCAAATCAGAGGCTTTACTAAGTGTAGGTATTTTAATTTGGCTCAGCTTTCAAATCAGAGGCTTTACTAAGTGAAAATATGTTAATGTGGCTCAGCTTTAAAATCTGAGGCTTTACTAACTGTAAGTATTTTAATGTGGCTCAGCTTCAAATCAAATGCTTTACGAAGTGTAGGTATTTTAATGTGGCTCAGCTTTCAAATCCCAAGCTTAACAGAGTGTAGGTATTGTAATGTGGCTCTGTCAGCCTTGTGATTGACAACTTAATCAGTGTAGGAGTTGACATGTGGCTCAGCCCTCAAATCAGATGCTTTACTTAGTGTAGGTTTTGTAATGTTGCTCAGCCCTCAAATAAGAGGCATTACTCTGTAAAGGAATTAAATGTGGCTCAAATTTGAGGCATAACTCAATGATGGTTGTAAACATGGCTTTGCCTTCTAAGAGGCATTACTAGGAGTATATTTTTAATGTGGCTTGGGCTTCAACAAAGGGGCAATGATCAGTGTATTTTTATAATGTTGAGTGGCTTCAAATGATGGCATTACTCATTGTAGGTTTTTAATTTGGCTTGGCTTTCAAATAAAATATAATGGTATTACTTGGGTTATGTATTTGATGTGGAGGGCCTTCAAATATAAGGCATAACTTTGTGTATGTTTTTAATGTTGTTTAAAATTACATTTTCCTTAAAAGAAAACCCAAATTGTAAAGATAAACTTTTTAAAAGTAGAATTTACTTTTTTTTCCTGAAAGTTAACTTTTGTGAACACTATTTGTATCATATTTGATCACAGTGACCTACATTTGAAATTGTATGCACCTTTGGATGAATTTTTAGGAGCATCAGAAACAGCAGTGTGAGGTGTTTATGATAGAACAGGGATTCTCTATAGCTACATCCAATGGTGGTACCAGCCAGGCAACCATACAGATCCCCTCTACTCTGTCCGTGGATGGACAACATATCACCATAGATGGTCAACAGATCACAGTGGAACAAGTCATACCAGGTTTGTCTTAAATCTATTTTAAATAGGAAAGGTGTTTCCTAAGGAACAGAAAGTTGAAAAAGTTTTAGTATTGAAGATGATGCTGTGACATACCGGTAATTATTTGAAACTGGTCAGATAGATTTTTTACAGACCTGTGAAATCCAATACTTAGTCACTTCAACTGGATTGGTGTGAATACTTTGTGGACCTTGGACCTTTTTTTATTCAATCTATTTGTGCTTCTTTGCATGTTTTTATAACTTGATTATAAGTAAAATGCTTAAGCTTGGGCATTTTTAACTTCTTTTAGTGTTTCAGCTAGCAGGGTTACTGAATTGACAAGGAACTCACATATTACATGTAGTGTAACATTTCTGTTGACATGTCACACCATGAAATTAAAACAATAGCAATTTTTTTAAGCACATGATAGTTAAAGATTTTCAGTGCAAGTGTGTGTTTATACATGTTTGTATGTTCAGTCTACATGTAGGATTCCCACATTGCTGGGAAAAAGTCTGCAAGTTTAATTACATATTGCTGATTGGGTTCTTGAAAACTTTTTTTAATTGAATGTAGTATCGGTTTGGATGGTTAGCAAAATCCAGATTGATTTCAGCATACTTCCTTTAAAAAACATAAACAACAGGAAATGACCTGGTATATCAGTAGAAAGAAAGTGGGAACCATGTGCATGTGTCTGTTGCTTTAAATTATGAATACAGCTTGGGTTAAATTGATATCGTTTTGTGATTTGTGATTATCTGCTACCTCTAGATTGGAATCTAAAGCTTGATATTTAAGTGCATCTTTGATCATCTTTGCAGGTCCTAAGTCCATACTTTTCTGTTTTTATTTTGAACCATGCTTTTGATATTTGGTTTGCTATTCAAGAAATTTTGTCACAAAAATATTAAATCTCTTGCTTAATAAACAAATTCCAGATTCAGTTCTGTTTATATATAGTTAATTATAGCCCTCAAAGAAGTGATCTCCATCTCATTATATCCCGTTTTATATGTGTGTATATATATGTGGTCTTGTTTGACATTGTGGTGGTTGGTGTTTTTTAAGTCCTATACAGCTTATTAATGCTGGACGTTCCTTGGTGGAACATTTCTGTTGTTTATGTAACTTGAAGGCACACAAGAGAATGTTGCAAGTTCAGGAAGGGATGTTTGAGTTGTATCTTGGTTGAATTTGTGTCGATGTATCAACTAGATATTGGTTAGATGATTTTGTGAAGTTCGACTGAATAGTATTGGTTTACAACCGATCTTTCAAGGCCACAGTGCCAAAAAATTAAGACCAATTTACTGTGAAGTAATTTTCATGGCAGTGTTCTTCCTTGACACACTGCAACAGGGCTGGTCGCCAGTGGGTCACTGAGTCCAGAGCGATGGAAGATTTTGATCATTACTCCATCACAATGCGTTGTACTATGTACAAAGTTTCTTGCTAAAAGGCAGTTGTTGCTGCTTCATTTACAGATACCTGATATTGCAAACAGTTAATATTTATTTAAAGTTTTCATGCGGAGGTATATTTCTGAGAAATTTCATGTGATCAGCCTGCTACATTATTGGGTCTAGGTGTCAGCCTGCCATATGTCACCTTTCCTTTTTAGACAAGACATTTTTCTGTGTCCACACTTGTTTATAACATGAAATAAGATTGAAGCATAAAGATGTACAATTGTGAGTTTAAAAAAATGTTTGAATAAATGAATTATCTAGCATTCCCATGAACATTCATCCTAACATTTTGAAATTGATAATCTGGTGAAGGTCAGATTGTACCTGAAAGTTTTATGTGGTATTTTGTGGTTTTAGTGGGCGAGAGACTAAATTTACCAAATTAAATTTTTGTTGTCATGTTACACCATTTAATATGAGAAGTAATTTCTACTGTTTTGATAAAAATTTATTTTGCTGAATATGAAAAGGAATAAATGTGAAAAGTGAAAATGTCTGAAAGCCCACATTTAAACTACAAGTAAAACAGTTGAAATTTACAAATCTATAGGTCTCCACAAAGCCTTCAACAAAATATCATTTTACAGGTTGTCTATTAATGTGTACAAAACTCATTAAATAATGTAATTAAAATTTTATTTGAGAGAACTCTTGATACTTTCTAAATTTGATAAGAAACTATAAGCTCACTTTTTGGACCAAAATTATAGAAATGTTTGTAATATAATTACACCTTATATAAGAATCCTGGATTCTGATTGGTTGACAAGCAGTGTATTTTATACATATTTTCACGATT
>JAULBM010000031.1:2383534-2413344 GCA_032357055.1 Geukensia granosissima | reverse complement strand
GGGAAATTTTTCTTCCCGCGACTGGTATTTTTTCGCAAATACCCCTCCCTGTCATGATATATCTGTTTAATATTATGATAGTTGAACAACATCTTTCTTCTATATTTTAAACTATACTAATTTATTGGAAAATATGTGTCTTGCTTTACCTAAAAATTACCTAAAATTGCCGCTTGTTCACTTTTGGTGCAAAAATATGTTAAATAGAAAGTAAAGTACATCTTAGTTTAGTCAAGAAATTGCTGTGTAAAAGTACAAAAAAGTGTGAATATGATTAGATCTTGAATAAAATTAAAACACAACTTTGCTGAACTATGACTTTTAAAGGGGAAAACTGAAATTGATGAATATTATAAACCAATTAAAATCTCAAAGTTGCAATTTTCTTAGAAGAATTTAATTTTAAGTCAAATTCCTAATTCCTTTACAAGTTTTCCCAGAAAAGAAAGTGTTTGGATCTTGATTTGAATATTTTATACGAGTTTCATTTGACTCCCACATTTTGAAAATCCAACTCTAAAAAATTAAATGATGCCTTTTTTTGAACTACAAATCCATGTTTCTTTGTGTAACATACCCACTTCCATGCTCACTTAGCCTTCATAACACAAATATTACTTCATTTACAAAAACTGACAATTCCTCAAAGCTAAGAACAACTTATTTAAAATTGATCAGTTTTAAAACTATTGTGCAACAAAATTCTATATATTTATTGAATATAGGGATTGGTTTAACTGGTACATAGTCTGGTAAAATGTAGCATTTTCTTATTTTTAGAAATAAGTTAATTTATACCTGGTTTATATATAGAATCTTACATTGTAAGCAGTTGATTATCAAATTTCTACAGTTGAGGTAGTTAAACCTTAAAATTTCGAGGTTAACCGAGAAATTTTAAAGCTTAACTATCTAGACTGTAGAAATATGATAAACCGCGGTTTATAATGTAAGATTTTGTTTTTCTAATTTTTTTAAGCATCAAAATATAGTTAAAAAAGCTATCATAGGTGGGATCGTGCACCAAATTTTATCATGACCTTGTTACAAGGGATGTTACTCGTGTACAAAACAAACAAACATGCCACGTATTTTTACGGCATTTTCATATGTATTTGCCAAAAAATAAAGTAATTCATACCTAATTGGTAGAGTCTTTGTAAAGCTCAGTCCTCAAGGGTAAGAAATGAGATCATGACAAGTCTTTGAATTCGTGAATTGAAGCATGCGGGGTCTGAAAATCAGCCAATCAGCTGCTTAGAACAACTTACCCAAGCTTTGATTATCGATTTTTTTCTCACACTGGTAAGGAAGTGTGAAAACTTCATAAAAATTAGAGAAAACAAGATAACACTGCTTGGCTAACTGGAACATAACTTCAGTGGAAAGATCCTTAGATGGTTCTCTTCTAAATCTGTATACAAGAACTCTACCAACCAACCAAAGTGGTTGCCACAGCCTAACTTTGTTTAACTTATGGGAAATTAACTGAAAAATCTGTTTGTCTTAAATTATTAAGCAAATTGGAACCCGTGGTTGGTGAAATGGATCTTAGATGGGCCTGACAGCTAAGCCTAAGTTAACATGGGATGAAATTTACTTGAATATATTTTGTCTCGAGCTTCTGAGCCAGTTTGAACCAAACTTAAGTGCAATGGTCTATATTACTCTACCAAAATAATGACCATTCAGTAACTAGCCAAGGTGGCTGCTACAGCCAAACTTTGTTAACATTGGATCTTTAGGAAATTCACTTAAAAACCTTCTTGTCTGAAATTGTGTAATTATATAGTTTGAAGAAAACCTTTGTGGAATAATCATCAAAGGGTTTCCTCTCAGAATGTTATCACTAACCAAGTTGGCCACCACAGCATAGCTGGACTCAATTGAAATTTACTTGAAAAAACTACTGTGGTGGAAAGGATGTTGAATGGTCTGTTACCAATCTACGGTCCAGCACTCTTCCAAAGTCCCAACAATATACAATATGAACTAGGCACAGCCTAGGGGGGGGGGGGGGGGGGAAATGGCTCGAAATAGTGGTACATTAAAGTGGCTGAAAACTCGACATTTAAATATGACATTATATTTCACATATCTCAATGAGCTAGATTTCAGATAAAGAAATTGTTCGAAGTTCTTGTTTAATTTTTGTTGTTTGTATGAAATGAACATTTGATTTAAATCTGATTTATATTCACATTGACTTCAGTCCATATGACCTTTATCTCCGTAATACTAAATACCTTCCTTTTTGGTTCTTTTCATCTTTTTCTATCACTAACTGTTAAGTTTTATATCTGTGACTAATTTGGTGTTATTGTCTTGTGAGTAATACAGGCTCCTGTGTGCCTCTGTTTAAGTGTAGGTCACAGTTGAGGGAATCCATAAGATTGAGGTGTTAATGAAACTGAAGACAGCAGCTGTGATATGTTTCCATGGTTTTTTCCTTCATTTTATAAAAAAAATATGTGAATATAATTCAGAGTTGTCCTCTCTTTGACCATTTTTGGCCAATTTTATACAGGTATTCTAAATCAGTTTTCCAAAGTTCTCCACCTTAATGTCTCTAATACAGTAGTTGATCAAAGAATGCATTTATATTTCTCATCGTACAAAACTTTAAAAAGCCAGAAAATTTTATTTCTCCCCCAAAATGCCATGCAAACAAAAAGTCTGAATCACACTTCAGACATAATGTAAACTTAACCTGCTATCTTCACAAACCTCTTAATAATCATTCATGTTTAGTCAGAAATTTCTTTCCTTAATTGTTTCATTGAACTTGTCACTTTGACATTAAAAAATTGATATAAAAATAATTTTAATTGTATGACTATCAATGTCTAATTTTCATTTATTTACTTTCTAAACTGAGTTTTGTAATTATTATAATTAGCCTTTCCTATTTTAGTCTAAAAAACATGATCAGTAAGATTATTTATGACTTCTCAGTCTTAAATTCTCAGCTGTCAAATCTTAAATGTCAGTGTTCATGTTTGCATATTTAATAAGACAAGAAAAGGATGCTCTTTTGGAATTCTTGTTCGTGATTGGCTAATTTTAAGTCCTCACCAGTGAACCTGAATAGGACTTTAGGTTTGAGCTGCAACCATCTGTCCATTAGGCCTAAAAAAAAATTCTGTGTTTCTGGTAACGTCTCGTTCAAAAATAGGGTTGGTAGGTAGGTTTTTTTTGGGGGGTTTTTTGTGTATTTTGATATCAATTTTGTACCTCCACTCCGGAGAGCAAGACAATTCTAGTAAAAAAATCGATGCCGGAAACGCCGAAGACAAAAAATAGGGTCGGTCGGGTTACCAGAAACACGGAATATTTTTTTCATTTTTTTGACAAAAATAGAGTCGGTCAGGTTACCAGAAATACGGAAATTTTTTTTTAGGCCTTAGAAAATCTGGTTTCCATTTTGTTTTTTTTGTTTGCCTGCAGATATCAAATGTTTGTTACATCGCTTAACCATGACAGTCAATGCAGAACAATTTTGAGTTGTTTTATTATGTATTATAGCAAGTATCACAGATGCAATCTTTACATTTTTGACTGAGTTATGGCCCTTGGATGTAGAAAATTCTTAGTTTTCCAATTTTTATTACATGCTTGCAGATATTCATCAGATATTTGGTACATTTCTTAACCATGACAAGTTACATATCAATTTCAATTTTTCAATTGCCCTTGGACTTACAAAATTTGCGAAATTTTTAGCTTGCAGATATATATATATATGTAATTAACAAAGTGTATTTACTTGTATATGCAGATGAAACTGGGTTTAATTTCCATGTGATGCCATGTTCATCTTTTAAACCTTATATCACATTTTGCCTAATAACAAAATTCATGCAGGGAAATTTACCCTTTTAGCATTTCATGTCTGTTTTTAGGTGACTGGATCATTTAGTTTTGCCCCTGTCTGTCCCAATGTTTGTTAAAAAATTCTTTGTTTGTGTATATTGGATTTATTTGATATTTGGTCTGAAGCTGAGTGATTTTGTACAGTTTCCTACCCTTTCAGATCTGTCACAGGTCTTCTTCCAACATAAGTTCTTTACTTTTTTATCTTTTCTAACTCCCTGCCAGTATGGGACTAGGTATTACCATGCAATACAAATAAGCCTTGCCAAGTCATTTAACAAAATCTTGATATGCACAGTGTTTGTTTAAATGTTGTTGTTGAATTTGTATGTATTACTGTTGGCCAACTTATGAAGATTTTGTTAGATTTCTTTGACCATGTATATTGCAATACCCCATATTTGTGTGCACAGATGTAGTGTCATACACATTTTACAAAAAATTCTGCTCAAACCGGTGCCAGGGGTCATATATAACTTAAAGTGAGGTGCGAGTTTTTACTCTGTTTTGAGGTATAAAAATAGGAGATGCCTCTATGTGATTTTGAGATGGAGAACAGCAATCAAAGGCAGTTCCATTGCTTGGAATTTACTTGTATATATGAAATTTGAGTCATGAATATTAACATCATATCCATTTTTGTCCAAACCAAAATGGCCTAATGAACCATCAAGCAGCAGCATTATATTGGATGTTGTTTGCAGACAGCATTAATCAGTAATTCTTTTTGGTTGTTATTGGACATCAGATTAGGCAGTCATGAGTAAAATCTGCCTAATTTAGGCAGAAATCTTCTCTTCTAAAATCTTTAAAGGTTTCCTCATTTTGTCACAGTGGCTGCTAAGGGACCCAGAACCATAGAAGGAAGTAAGTTCCAGATGTAGGGTATCAAATGTGACATCTACGTACTGTGTACTTAGTCACACAACAAAATCCAGACAAATAAACAAGTCTGTTGACAATGTAGAAAAATTAAAATAATGGAAAATAAATAACAATATATGGTAATTAATTAACAATTTATTTCTATTATGTGTATTGCCTCAAAAAATGACATTTCTCTTCAAAATATGAAGGCTTAACAAAAATTTGACATATTTAGGAAGGTTTTATGATTAAAAAATGCATTTTTTAGCTTACAGCTCATAATTTCATTGTTATACGTATTTTAACATTGATTGATGAATGTCTACTATTGTTTAGGGAAAACTTCAAAGCATGTCAAAGTTCTGCATAAATAATGTCTTGTGAATATGCAGATTATTAAAAAAATCATTATATAGCATAGGTCAGCAAAAAAATCAAAATAAAAGTCTGAATTTAATAATAGTTCACTTTTATGTTATTTAATATTAATTATATTTGGCAGTATCACTATAGCGGTGTTAAAGGAAATTCAGGAATATTTTTCCTGTCACTTTACGATTTCCTTAAGCTTGGCATAGGGTAAATGTATCAGTTGAAAAAAAATTAAAGGACTTAGTCCTTAAATGCTATTACCGTATATGATATTTTTTTATTATACAGCTTGTAAATTCATTGACAAAAAAGGAAGTTTTGCTACATAAACATTCATGTATACTCATTCTTTATGATTTCACTGGATAATTAGGTTAAAGACATTGTTTTCTTTAATATGTTGCATAGTTTTCTTTCAATTTGGCTTTTTTTGGTTGAATTTAGTGCAGTGGATAAATCTGAAAATGCAAAAATCTCCATATCTTTTCACCAGTATAGATCGTGTAGTTCTTTTGCACAAGTTTATTGAACAATGAAATGATAAAGAGACAAAAAAATCTGGGTATTAAAAGTAGAAGATGTGATTTAAGACAGGTATATGTATGTGTACATAACATTAAGCCCTGATAAGATTTCACCACATTTCCTGTCTTTCACAACTTTAATTTTGCTGATTTGCATGTTTTAAAACTTAACAGGTGACCTTTGCCTTCATTTTAAAGAGTAAACAATAAAAGGAAATTCAAACATTTACAGAAAGTTTAATATCATTCTGGGAAGTATTTTCTCGGTCATAGTAACATTAAGTATGTTACCCTGATAAAATTATTTAAAAAATGGCCTTGTGAGATATTGTAGGTGGTTATAATTGGTGGGAAAGCCCAAATTTTGCACAGGTCCAGATTTTTTTAATCAGCAAAAAAATTCTACAGGATGTGTCCTATATCAATAAACATTTCATTCATAAAAATATTTTGAGTGTTTAAAGGGTTTTCTTGAATAGATTTAAATGGGTTTCATTGACTAAGTATGTAAGATAAGAGAGAAACTTGTATTAAGAATATAAAATATCCTGCTTAAAAAAACATGAATCAAGAAATTTAAGCAACCTGACGGGATTCAAGCTTCCTTTACAGCTATTTCACATCTACAGTCATTGCAGTTACCTCAGATTGTAACCTGAAAGGATTCAAACTTCCTTTACAGCTATGTCACATCTACATGCATTGCAGTAACCTAAAGGCATTCAATCTTACATTACAGCTATGTCACATCTACAGCCATTGCAGTAACCTCAGACTGTAACATGAAGGCATTCAAGCTTCCTTTACAGCTATGTCACATCTACAGGCATTGCAGTAACCTCAGATTGTAACATGAAGGCATTCAAGCTTCCTTTGCAGCTATGTCACATCTACAGTCATTGCAGTAACCTCAGATTGTAACATGAAGGGGTTCAAGCTTCCTTTACAGCTATGTCACATCTACAGTCATTGCAGTTACCTCAGATCGTAACCTGAAAGGATTCAAGCTTCCTTTACAGCTATGTCACATCTACATTCATTGCAGTAACCTTAAAGGATACAGGCTTACTTTACAGCTATGTCACATCTACAGTCATTGCAGTAACCTCAGATTGTAACATGAAGGCATTCAAGCTTCCTTTACAGCTATGTCACATCTACAGTAATTACAGTAACCTCAGATTAAAACCTGAAGGGATTCAAGCTTCCTTTACAGCTATGTCACATCTACAGTTATTGCAGTAACCTCAGATTGTAACATGAAGGCATTCAAGCTTCCTTTACAGCTATGTCACATCTACAGTCATTGCAGTAACCTCAGACTGTAACATGAAGGCATTCAAGCTTCCTTTACAGCTATGTCACATCTACAGTCATTGCAGTAACCTCAGATTGTAACCTGAAAGGATTCAATCTTCCTTTACAGCTTTGTCACATCTACAGTCATTGCAGTAACCTCAGATTGTAACATGAAGGGGTTCAAGCTTCCTATACAGCTTTGTCACGTCTACAGCCATTGTAGTAACCTCAGATTGTAACATGAAGGCATTCAAGCTTCCTTTACAGCTATGTCACATCTTCAGTCATTGCAGTAACCTCAGATTGTAACCTAAAGGTATTCAAGCTTCCTTTACAGCTTTGTCACATCTACAGTCATTGCAGTAACCTCAGATTGTAACCGAAAGGGGTTCAAGCTTACTTTACAACTGCTTGGTAAAAAATGGTTAAACTCTCAAATCAGCTACTACTCATGATGACAATACACATCGACCAACATTAAAAATTGAAGCCACAAGGGGGCCTTGGGGCAGAGTGGCGTATATGGTTTGAACCTGTGACTTGGAAGCCATTCTTGGCTTTTTGCAATAAAATAAAGTTAACTGCCCTTGTGTGCCTGCTGTTTCCACAAAAAAAGTTAGCTACCACAATATACAAGGCTGAAAACAAATTTTGTGCATAATATATTGAAAAAATATGTATTCCCAGTTTGTACTGCCTCAAACACTGGTCAATATATAGGTCAATACAGGTCAGACACTGCAACCAACATTGGGATTTGACAGAGAGTTGCCAGTAATTCAAGTTCTTCACAGCACCACAAACATGGAAAATTTACAGCCATGTTTAACACTTCTTTTTATAGAATTCTGTGAAACTAATCAGGTTTTTATATCCCAAGTCAAGTTGTATACAGCACATATATGTACAACATGTCTTTTCCACACTGATCAGTAAGTCTTGATTGGTGGATTGCCATGTTTATGAAGGAGAGCAACATATGTGGAGCTACAGCTGAAAGTGTTGTAAAGCTCAACATACAAAATTCAGATGGTATTTTGCTGTACAGATTTATTTTGCAGTCCTAATTCTAAACATGTGACCTGTTGTGTTGTTTTTATTGTTTGATATTAACATTTTGAGTTGGTTCTCCATAGTTAACTGTTCGGACAGTCAGTTTATTTAAATGGTGAAAACTTCAATGTGATGGACAATTACAATTCCCCACACACACACACACAAATAACAAAAAAAGTAAATTAAATGTAAGTGCTGTTGGATTGACAGCAATCTCTCGAAGTTTATCCGACTGTCCCCTCTGTTATTACACTTGGAAAGTTTTCTTATGTTGAAACTAAATTATTTCATGTGACTGCAATTGTTCTTAGGGCTTTTAAAATAAACAATAGATAGCTAAGTTCACAAGAAATAAGAATTAACACCTTTGGGCCCTTGTCCCAAAATCAAAATTCTGGTAGATTATTGGACATCTATAGTTCTTTAACTTAATACAACCTAAAATCAACTAGATGCAAGTGCTGTCAGAACAACAACTTTTCCTACACCCCACAAATTACATTCTGCTGTCCAAGCCCATAGTACAAAGTGCAAGATATTTTTATTGCATTAAAATTATTTCATGTATTTGCAACTGTTTTCTTTTGAAATGTATGATAGGTTAGGTTTTAAAAGTTCCATCAATAAAAAAATCAAGATTATATCTTTAATTTGAAAAACAGGGGTGTAGTTCCAATAGGTACTTGAACCTGTTGGGCCCTTTGTTTGTACTTTGGAACCAAAATCAACACTTTGAAATCTTATTTAGCTAATCACTTATCTGCATGATGTATGTAACCTAACGATAACAAAATTAACAGTGTACTTGAAAAATGCAGGAGGAGTTCAAGTCAAAGAAAGTGTGATGGGTAGGGACAATGACAGAAAGTGAGGGGACAAACTCTGATTTCTAAAGTTAATTGTGATTAAAAATATTTCAAATTAAAAACTGTGAAACATTACTGATGCCTGCTTACAAATCATCGCCCTTAGCAAATGAAATTTAATGTCTGTAACATCAGCAATCCAGCCTAGGAGACAGTGAAGTGCAGTAATGGGGGAGTTGGTATTTCACATTTTGTTATGTTAGCTTGCATTCTTTACTTTCAAGTTCCAGGTTACAAACTTACAGAATAACTGAAATTGATTATGTTTAGATACATTGTGTACAGTTGTGATGGTCAAATTAATTACTGTACTTGATATAGGTAAAATAACCATGAAAATATACTTAAAATGTAATAGTTAGATCAGTACTGCTGTCACATGGAAACGAAATGATGTTAATGACTCCTGTCATCCTACACTTAGTTAAAGGAATGACAAAACCAAGCTCATTATGGATTCACCTGTACATATCTCAGGTATCAATTTTAATTAATGCTGATGCCGTTTGTTTTATTTGCTTACACAGACATTACATAAGAAAGGTTGTGATGAATGACAACATTCTTTTACTGTACTGTGATATGTAATGTCATTTACTTTATGAACTTTTTATAATTAAATGTCATGAAATCTTAGTCTTGTGCCAAAAAACTGTCAAAAAATTTAATTTTTTGGAGCAAAAACTGAAGTAATGAGACTTGCTAATTAAAATTACTTATTTACAACAACAGGGACAGATTGAGTTGGGAGAAAACTTGGACCTAGCTTCCTTATAAAACAACAGACTTTTTATAGCTTTCTCCTACAATGTCTCTTTCTGCTATAACCAATCAAATTGTCTGATATTCTTCTTTAAATGGTGTTGCCTGCTGACATTGTCAAAGTTTAGAATTCTTCTGGTTTGATTTATTTAAAAGCACATACTGACCCCTTAATAAGTTTTCTTTTCATAATTTCAAAAAAGCTACAAACAGCCAATTGGAAGTTTCCTGCTATGAGAAGTGAGTTTGCTGACCGGACTCCATTGTTTGATTTAGTATTTCCTATATTAGAGACCGACATTTTATTCTACAGTTGAATAATGGGCAAACGTCCTAAAGAAAAAAAAAAGGAATAATTTGATTTTGAGGTGTTTTAATTGTATGGCAAGATCTCTTTGGATTCAGACTTGAAGCAGTGACCTTATTGTATTACCATGACCCCTATTGGAGTACCGATTGATAACATGTCTCCAATGAAAGCATGAACATCTTCACCTTATAGTCCTTTGAAAACAAAAGATATTTTATGCACAACTCATCAGAAATTCTTCAGTTGGAATCAACTACACTTAGATTTCAATAAAATTATGGTATATTATTGTGATTTCTATTAATTTTGTATTAAGCTTACTGAGTGTTTGTTTCTGTACCTGATAACGTTACATTACAGTACTTAATTCCATTGTCTGTAATGAGCGATAATCTTCATTGTCTTGGTAGTGCAATAACCGACCATCATCTTTAGTCATAAGACACTAAGTATGTAACTTTCAATTAGTATTCAGATAACATACAAGATTTGACTTTTTAAGATTGATAATGTATTGTGCAACTGATTCCCTAATTACCTATTTTTGATTGGGTTAAATTATATGACATTCTTCAGATTCCAACAAATTGCCTCCTGGACAAGGAAAATAATTGTGGTTGTAGTTTTGTCCTTGATCAGCAAAAATATCATTATACATATATATTGTTAACTCATCACTTTATATGTTTTGATTAGTAAAAGGTGATATGTTTAGTGGTCACTTTTCTTATAACAAAGACTTTATCTCTTGGCAAAAGACCAGTATAATATGAGTAAAGTTATGTGGGTGGATGAGGATAAATTATAACTCTTATATTTATTTTAAAACTTGGATATATTTCAGAACTGAAGACCCAACAGTCAATACTTGTATATCCAATTGGTCTATAACACATGTATTCATGGTTTCAGATCAGCTTTTGGTATAGGTTTACAAGTAAGGGAAGCTAGCTCTTTATTGTGAAATATTGTAAAATGAATGTGTACGTGGTCAAAACACCTTACGTGGGTAAAAATGTCATGCATGTGACACATGTGAGGCAAAACATGCACATGTGACACATATGTGGCAAAACACACATTTGGCATGTGTGGCATTTTTACAGGTATATAAATACCAATCTAAATTGGTGCACACTTGATACTCACTGTGAGATCTAACCCAACTAGAGGGTGTATACAAGTGTAAACTAAAGAGAAATTGTAAAATAATCTGTTTAGTGCTTCAGAATAGATATAAACACTCTGCCTCACTATTAATGTCTACCATGTTTTGAAAAAAAATGTTATTAGGCAAGTGTGTTGATTTATAATCATACTATAAAGCACTTACATTGTCCATGAAAAAGACATGGTCACAAAATTTTGATTATTATGATTGGTCAGTCCTTGAGACTGAGCTGGATTGTCTGATAACATCTCAGTCTTAATATTGTCCTTGCAGAGGGGTTTATTTGATGCAAAAAATATGACTAATATCCAAAGAATTCCTTTTTGACTTTTCACAAGCTACCATTGTGTATGAGTTTAATACCTATATCATACATATACTCTACTATTACATCTTAACAATTGCTTTGATAAGGATATGATCTGGTTCATGATACCATATCATATACCCTTTTGATGGCAGTTTTATTTTATTTTTAAATTTAACTTTTTCACATTTTTCTTTAGTAAACTATTAAAATTTTTAACCCTAGAATTAAAAAATAACAGTAAGCACTAATGATCTGTACTGGTTCAATGCAGTTCATTCATTTCAGCATTTTTAACAAGATTATGTTTTTTTTATATTTCAAGGAGAAATTCTGTTTTTATGACTTCAATTATTTGGATATTATTGAAGAAATGTGACAAATGACTAATTATAATTTTAGGTGATGTTTGGGTCATAAGACTGTTATAGGGGTGGGTCATAACAAGGCTTTTGACCTCAAGAAAGCTAGTATAGGGTAGGTCATTACAAGGCTCATGACCCAGAGAATTAGCATTCACCCTATAGTAAGTTGTTTGGGAGATTATAAAAATGCAGATCATTAGGCCATCTGGACATCAAAGGCTTTATTCAGAAATGTAGAACTGAATTTGTAAGCCAAAAAAGTGTCCTGTGTAAAAATGTCCTTCCTGTTATATATTTCTTTGGAATTAAAACCAAAAAGACAATATTTCATGGGGGACACTATTTAAGTTACAAATTCACCCTTTCTAGACCACCTTTCCCTGTATTTGTTATACTGTCTTGGTGTGTATATCTCAATTTGATACCATATTGAGTGATCACGATCTGTGTTATTTCTAGATCACCTTTCCCTGTATTTGTCATACTATCGTGTTGTGTTTGTGATAACTCAATTTGGTACAATATTGAGTGACCAAAATCTTTGGTATCAAAATTATCCCATCCAAAATTGTTTCAGTGCAATATTTGGAATACAATAAATCACATCTGATCTTACTTCAGTCACATTCTTACAGCTGTCTTCACCAGCCTAAGATTCTAAAAAATTAAGGACAAAAAATATTGAATATATTGAAAATAATGAGAATTTTTAAAGATCCACAAATTTTTCTGGTTAAAGACAAAATTGAACAATGCTGAACATTTTTGTCTCAAATTGTATTTCGGGGGCCTTTTACAGCTTCAGTTATGGTATGGACTGTGGTTCATTGTTGAAGGCCATAATGGGACCTTTAGAAGTCAAAATTCTACTGTCACTTGGCGGGTGGCTGTCTCATGACAATCATGCCACATCTCCTATTTTTTTATGACATAGAAATAAGGATACCTTTTTGAATTATCACATACATTTTTGATATAAGATTGACCACTTGTCCAGACCATCCCAACATTTAAGGTTATCACTTTCCTGTCTTTTGTTGGTCCAATAAAATTATATTTTAATGGTTTTACTACTTCACTGATTTATTAAAAAACCACAACTCATCAAAATTGTTGACCTGATCAGATCTAGATTTTTATCAAATTAATGTAATAGAATACCTGTGTATTCGCTCAATACCAAATTGAAAATAAATTTTCAAGGTTGCTGTCAGAAAAAGTTAAATCTGCCCCATTCTCAACTAAAAATACATTACTGGTTTTTGTCATTTTAATTTTTATTTTCATGTTTAATGAAAAAGATTGTCAGATAAAAAGATGGCATTGAAGCTGTTAAAAAGGATACAGTAAATTTAATATGGAATAAAACCTCTATAAATTTGTTTTGTTTCCATCAAGAATTTGCTTTGAACTTTTAGAAACTAAGACTCTTGAGGTGGACAAAAGCTCTTTGGAAAATGAATTTAGTTAACCAAGAGTAAATTTCTGTATTTTATGAATTATTCAAATTTTAAAATATATCAATAAATTTAGAAATAAAAGTTCTTAGACTAAAATGGTCATTATTGCAAATATTATAGATGTATATACAGCATCAGAAATATTGCACTTTGGAAATGCTGTATTAATGTGAAGATTTATATTTAATCAAAGCTTTCTTTGTTGTCCAGTGAGTAATGATGGGATTAGACCACTTTTACCATAAACTGCTTAATAATGTGGCCCTTTGTTTTCCTCCTCTTCAGATTGATCTTTTCTCAGAAATGCACTTTGTAATTGTTATTATATCTGGAATAAATACTTGAGGATGCGCTTAAGGCATTTCATAATTGTCAGGAAATGCTGTGAAATTATTATTCTGATCAAGCAGATAATTCATGGTGCTTATGTGTGACCAATATGATTTGTAGTTAATATTTTCAATGGTTTCATAGATACTTTTCCTTCACTAATGGCACTTGTGTGTAGCTATCTTGTGAGCCAACCTAGGGCAGATTTTCATGCTTCAGTCTTTAAGCTCATTTCATCCTCCCTTGTAACACTAACAGTATTAAATGAAATCTAGAATTTCTAACCTTTAATAAAATTTTGTTGTTTTCTTCCAAATATTTTAAAATTAACTCTGGAAAAGTTGACTTTCAAAGGACAAGGTTCGTGAAGCCATATTTTGGCCCAAGAATTCGGTGAAAAAAAACAAAAAGTTGCTTATATCTTATTCTATACTTTTGTATTGAAAAATGTCTAAAAAAAGAAAGTCTAACAGTTTTTAGTTTAATTAATTATACAACCGTCACATAGCACAAAGAAATAGCTTTAAATGTGAAAATACTAAGAAATTACTTAATTAGATATGATTTTGGTATTGATCACACACAAAAATCACAACAATATATGCACAATTAAAGATCTTAAGATAGTAAAAATGTGCAGTTCAAATATTTTTGGGATGTTTTTGTATGCTCATATCAATTTTGAACAAAACACCTCCAAAATTTGGTATTTATAACAGAAAATGAAGTAGTCAAATGCTCCCTTTTTGTGTAAATGATGACAATTATATAAGTTATGAATCATTTAAAGATGGTTAGAAAAAGCATTACCACAACCACTGTCAAAATATATAATTTGGACCAAATATGGGGCTTACCATACCTACCCCTTTAATCATTATAAATCATGATTTAGAGTAAACTGACAGAGTTTTATGTAGCAGTGACATTAATTTCTTCTTTGTAAATAAGTGAATAAAAGACTAGCCATGTAAAATATAATAAATTGAATTTGGATGATACTTAATTTTGTCTATATTTATACCCTTGTTGTGGGCTTTTCAATAGGACATAATTATTTCATCAACAATCAAAGAATATAATGTAAAGAAGGTTCTCAAAATTTTGTACTAAAATCAGATCTGTGACAATCAATAATATAAAAATAGTGAATACTAAAGGTTTTTGTTTTGGCAAGTCATAGGTGAATTTTAATGTTATTATAAAGTTCCCAAAACTCATCAAATTTACATAGAAAAAAATATTATTTAGAAAAGATCATACTTAAAGAATATTATTTTTCAGTATTCTAAAATTTCACAATATTGTTTATGTATGAGTCAATCAAGGGTCCACAGAGGCCCTATATAAAGAAATAATATTTCTGTAACTTAACTTCTCAAAAGGCTTGACAAATATTAATCTGATAGCAAGATAATAAGATGGTGTTATATATTATCTAAACAATTTATCTGGTTCAATAAGTGAAATGTGTTGAAAAATTGCAAATTGATTATAGTCAGTGACAGAGTAATTATTGTAGTTACATGAACAACTCAGCTATTTTATCACTTCTGATGAAGCTAATTTGATAAGAATTTGTTCTATTTCCAATCAGATTGATAAAAGTGATGCAATCATTGAAAGTCCCATTAGAGGTATTATCAGATTATAATAATAAGACCATCTGGGAGTTTGACAAGGTTACCCACTATGCTCCCTGATAAATCCCTACAGTCATAGGTTAATGGACCCTACACTCTGGTAATGGGCCAATCAGTAGTTACATCAGCCATAACAACATTTTAATTTGGTCTAATTACATGTGGCAGGGGTCAATAATTATTTGGAGATAAGGTGGGGACACTGGTTGTTGGGGGTAATTATTTTTGTAGATAAAACTAGATGGGGACAGTGGCAAACCTGGTAGTTAATTATAGTGGGATAAGTGGGGTGAATATAGGAAACTGTTGTCAAAATTGTGAAAAAGATTGCTGGTCTGTGGGTCCCTAGGGGTTATCCATTACTTCAATTCAAATTTTAGGTAACATTGCATAGTTAACTATACAGTTTAAAATTACACAAAAGTTTCTTGCCCCCCTCCCCCAAAAAAAATCAAAATTGAAATGGTAAATGTGTTCAGTTGACTATATATCTTTATATCTCAACAAACCAAATTACATTGGTACAGAGACATGTAAAACAGAAGATAATACAAAAGAAATAAATATAAATTATACAAAAGTAAGAATGATACAAACTATCTAATTAAGTGAGTCAAATGATTACCACCCTTATTGACTAGCTTAATTTACATAAATAATTCAAATCTGAACGATTTTTACTGACAGAAGTGTTAGTCCAGAAATTCAAAGCTTTCATTGAATGTTCAATTCTTACCCTAAAAATTCAAAATTGAAATGACATCATTTGAAAGAATTGTGTTTCTGGTTTACAAGATGTACAGTTTTGACTGATTTTTTATAATGAAAATATTAAACTTATAATATAATATTTTTAAAAAATGAATTATTTTCATTTGTTTTATGGAAATAAAAGTATTTGAAACAGGTATTGTCAACAAGGAAGAAATGAATTAATTTATTTTTCTAACTTGAAAATATACATATAAGCATGACAATCTTTTATCTTTACATTTTAGTACATTTTAATTGTTAGCATTGGAGGTCACGAGAAATACTAAACTTAGAAAACTGATAGAGTTTTTGGAGATTTATTTTACCAAAAACATTTAGTAATCTCAACCTTGCTAAATTATTGTTTGATTTTAGTTTTTATTTATTTAAATTTTGATTGTCTGTAAACATATGAAAGATGAAACAGTAATTTGTATTATTTCTGATTTAGAGAATAAATATTTACATTTCAGAATTTTCTGCCATCACTGTTTTCATGAAGCCATTCAGTTGATTTAAGTAGAAATTTTACAGTTTATAAGATTGTAAAGGATATTTTAATGATTTAACATTGAGCCCCTTGAAATGTTTTCCCATGATGAATATGATAGAAATGAAGAAGGATATTATGTAAAATATTGTCAAGTATAATCAGTAACAGAAAAGGGCCATCTTGGAACAATAAAGTAGGAGGTTCTGCACAATAACATTACTATTTAATGCTAAATCTGTTATAAATAAAATATAGGCCATGCCAAGTGTATTATGTGAATTTTAATCCTCTACTTCAACAGATAACAGTTGTATAACCGACAGATGTAAACAGATTCCCTGTCTCTAAAAGTCTTGCAAACCATGAAATATTTCCACAGAAATAATGATTTGTGAAATCTTTATTTGGAAAAGAAAATTGACAAATATCATACAGTCATTTTGGTTGTTATAAGTTTGTTAAGCAAAGAAAGTGACATGATCTAAGAAAATGACAGCTTTAAAGCTATTTTATTATTGAAAAGGGGAGTGCTTTTTATTTGACATTTCTTTAAACAAACAGAGCATGAAAAAAAGCTAAAGACGACAGTGAATACCACTAATTTTAAAACACTTGTGATGTGTTTCTGGTTGCAAAATATGGTATGGAAGGTGAATTGTAGTTGTTGTATTTTAAAATAGCATTAATTATTCCTGCATGTTTTCTGATAATGTTGGAACATAATCACCATTTCTGAAACCTGAAAATGATTTAAAATTATATTTTGCAAGAGTTGTTTCCCTTTGGTAGTAGCAAATGTTGGGTGTATTTAATTTCCACATGGCTATAAGTAATTAAGGTCTTTGCATATAGGTCTATATTCATCCTGACAAATTCAAAATGAATGCTAAAGGCAGTTCCTTGGTCCAAAAATTTGATCTCATTTAGAATTTTATTCATTTTTTGTGTGAAAGAACTTCAGTAAAATAATAGATCTGCTATATCTAAAATAAAAACTCATGGTCAATCTTCAGATACCTGTTCTTTGACATTCAAAAACCCATTTCCAAGTGCTTTTTCGTTATTTTATGCCAAAAGCTCACTTTTTTAACTTGAAAAATATTCTTTCTTACAACAGTGACCTTTTTTTATATTTTGTTTTTTTGTAAGTATATTAAAGTTTAACATCTAAATGTGTAGGCAATATCCTATATTCAAAAATATGTTTTTATTTAGACATGAGAACAACCTTTAACTGTTCATTTGTGACAGATTATTATACCTTTGCTCTCTACTAAAACTAAAAAAAAACTTTGTCTAATCAATTTTTAATTTGGCTGTTGCAAATGATTTTTCTTAAGTGGCTGTTCACTTCATTCATGAAATAATTAAGGTTACAATAATAAATTACCTCTAGTGCCTTTATAGCAATGGCACCTAATGCAAAACCATGAAATCTGGATGTTTTTGGAATTTTAAAAAATAATGTGAATGTTTATTATTTACACACAGGGAAGTGAAGGAGTGATCAATAACAGACATAGTTTGTGGTCAGGATTTTAATTTACCTGTACAGGTATTGCATGGTTTGATGTTGGTTTATTTTGTATCAGTGCCATGTAATTGTTTTTAGTGAGTTTGACAAAGTTAAGTCAGCAGTTCTAAGAACACCCTGATGCTGATTGTTGCCTAAACTTTACACTTCATATTTTTTGAAAAATAAGTCAGTAGGGGTCTTCAGCCTGATATTCAAACTGCATTTTTTGTAATCAATCAGAAACTTTTTAAAGCTGATAAGAAATTTTCCATACTTGAGGTAGTAGGTCAAAACAAGATATTTTTCTTTGGCCTGTTTATTTACGGTCATTAACATTTTATTGTAGGTAGTTACAGTTAGAGTACCCTTACCCCTGTGTAGGGTATCTATTTACCTCAGGGGGTACCTCTTTAGTAGGGATATAATGTAAATGACTTTATCATGGATAAGGTCATAATTGTCCTGATCAAAAGGGGGCACCTGCAGTTATTGACAGTTATATAGATACATAAGCCTCTTCAATACACAATTTAATGTCAAACATAGGTAAATAAATCATACTCATCCCTATTATTGTTAATGTGGTGCTTTCTACTTCTATTCTTCTGTCAGTTTCCACTTATTCATAAAACATAGTTTAAGGGACAAAAGAGCCAGTTTTAAAAGTCCTGGGTGTAAAGTGAAATGACTTTTACATACATTTTATTTCAGATCCTTTATTCTGAATGCACATTAATCATTAATGCCTGCTAATTTTGAAGTAGTTTTGATACACATAACCAGATAAAGATAATAAAATTGAAGTGATTTCTAAACATTTTGTTGTACAACAAAAAGAAAAACTAGCAGGCATGACAAATTGTTCAAAAATGGACAATTCTCTCGAAAATCTTAAAGGTACTCTTTAGCACCATATGACTGTCATTTTTGGTGTAAATTTGAAAAATTAAGTATTTATTGTGAAACAATTTTATGACAACAAGATGTTTCATATGGAATGCATAAAAATAAATATTTAATTGTTTTGTTGACAGATGTCACTGTTTGTTAGTGACAAGTACTTCAGGATTTTACTGTGCACTCCTAGACAAGATAGATTTGTTTTAGATGTGCAGGTGCCCCTCTTCTAAGGAGATTTTAGCCAGTAGGAACTTCTTAAGTTAGTAAATTTCTATAAATTATTTAAATTGACCTTCTGATTATGCTGAAATTTATTTCAGTGTTAAAATTAAGAATACTTGAGGCTGTAGAGATGAGTTACTAATCGAAATGAGAGCATTAAATGTAGGCAATATATGAATACAAATAAATTTGAGCAAAACCAAGCAATTTTTAGGCCATTATATAATATCTTATGCTAACCACTATATGCATAAATGAGTTAATACATTGTGTCCAAAACATTTGTATAACTGAGCTAAGTCATTGTCTAGAAAACATTCTTCCAGGTAAATGTCTTGATCTATTTTGGGTTTTGGTAAACATCTTTGTAAAGTTAAGGTATTGCCTGTAGAAAATATCTTTATAAATGAGGTTAAGCAATACCTAAGGTCCATTTTAAGCATTCTAAAAGGGTCTACTACATATTACTTAATATAAAAATAGGCAATATGGCATGATTGTCCATGAGACAGCCACCCACCAAATGACAGTTAAATTTAAACTTCTACAGGGTCCATTATGGCCTTTAACAATGAACCAGAGTCCATATTAAAACGGAAGCTGCAAAAGGCCCCCAAATACAAAATGTGAAACTATACAAAAAACACGACAATCGACCTAATCTAATGCAAAAATGTTGAACAAATAACAATAATTTGATTCAATTTTTCTTTCCTTTGTTATACTGAAAGTAAATATTTTCCATATTTAAAAAAATCTGAATGCAATACTTAAGGAAAAATCATTCTTAGATTATTTTTACTTGACCTTATAACTTTTGGTTCTTTGAAATAAATTTATAAGATACTTTGATAATACATGTACCAGTTTAATTAATCAGCCAAATGTTTATTACCGTGATGTTGTCAGTTATGCAAAAATTTACAAACATGAGCTAAATGTGTTTTCCTTGGGACAATAATTAATTATCAATATTTATCAATGTCTTGTGATCCCCAGCCTTTAGTTACTGATTCTGTATACAAATTAATGTTTATTTATTGAGTGATGATCAAAATTTCAACAGGAAATATTAAGTGGAATGTAAAAATAATGATCTAGCATTGAAATCACCTGTGACATCATGTGTCTAAATAGTTTTACTGTCAATTAATTGGCTTAATGAACACCAAGGAGGGTATTAGACTGAACAGACAAATAAACATGGAAATTTATCAAAGGGTTTAGAAATCTGTATTAATTTCCAAAATTGATTAAAGAATTCCCAAGCATTTTATCATCAATCAAAAATCAGCTGCACTTGTCCAACAGTCTCCAAGGGTGGAATGGAAAACATGGACTGTATTTTTCTGAATTTGGGGATACCGGTACAATATATTAAACTTGTATTATGTGTGTCACTTTGTAAAAAAATATGTTTGTTGTTATTGGTTGCTTAATGTCCATTGGCAAATATTTCATGCAGGACGAGAACAAGTTCAACAATTATCAATATCAAAAAGGGGTTGGATGGGACACAACAGGGCAATGGTTTTTGACTGCCACTGGAAAAAGGGACGGATGGGTAGGGACAGTAAATTTAGCCTTTTGTAGCAGCATAAACCTACTCTTTTTCGAAAACTACAAAAGGGGTCTTTTACATGCAAGGAGCATTGTAAAAAAAATAGTACCAGTTACTAGCAATAGCAAATGATTTAGGACATCTAGACCTAGAAAACACTTACAAGACATAGTCATTTGGTTTGTTTTAAACAGCACTGGTCTGAATTGTAAAGGTTAATACATTGGTAAGCATCATTGGTAGCAAGTCACTGTTTCATTTTAGCATGGATATATGGATTACAGACAGTTGACATGTACTGTTGAGATAAGTAAAAGATAATCATGGGGGGAATATTTTAACTTATTTTTGTTTTTTAAATTTGCATGTGAGGAATGTTTGCAGAGTAGTATATCTATAAGAAGTCGTAATACAGTGGGTTCCATATATGTGCCCCAGGTATATAAAACAAAAACCACCCTTTTTCATCCACAAACATGGAAAGTATCTCTTTTATATAGGTTTGCAGTTTGTGAAGGAATGCCTTAAGACTGTAACAGTCCATACTTTATAGTATGCCTATGTGCACAGTTTTGGCCATTGGTCATTGTAGTCAGTCATTGTTCAGCAGGTAATACACAAGGGAAGTCAGTCCACATCAGTTTTGGATCAGTGAAATGTTGATGGATGATAAGCTTCCTTTTGAAATGATAAAATTTTTACTAATTTGTAAAGATGTAAAAGTTATAAAGTTCTTGCCCTTTAATTTGTCTTGATGAAAGATCTATGAACTTTTGATGAACTAGTGACCAGTTGGGTATAGTGAACTTTTGATTAGGCTATTATGTCCCCTGAGTATTGAATTTTCTTTGAAGGAGCTAACAGATCCTACCTAATGTTACAATAATATGTCTGTTTCCATTAGGGGGACACTTTTTGAGACAGTTTATCAATTGTTCTTTGAAAAAACCTTTCTTTTCAACATTATATGTGTTCTTTGTAATCAACATCTATGGGTCTCAACAAGACCTTCAACAAAGGTGGAATACCATTCCTTTTGAAAAGCTCCAAATAAAAAATTGTGTATACAAAAAGTATTACTGCTCTTTCTTGTTACTATCAAAAATGTACATGTAACAAAACATTTAACACTAAGATGAACCTAAGACCTCAATTCATGACTTGGGACAGGCACATGGGATATGTGTTGGAGATAACTAGTTAAGTGGGTTTTTCTGTAAAATGCTGTCAATATTTATTTTTTGCTTTAGCAAAATACCTTGTTTTTTCTTTGGCTTTTAATGATATTTTTGAAACTAATACCATTTGGACATCTTTTGATTGAAATCTTTGCTGAAGAGATCCAGATTTGTTATCATTTGTGTTTGAAATTTGAGGTGAGTATATCTTGCTATCTCTTGTTGTCTACATATTATGCATCAGCTTCAAATCTTATGCAGTTCATTTGATGTGTTTTGCCACACCACTGAACCAGGCTATTGAGGTAGTTCAGAACTCACAACCTGTTTAAACCTGCCGCATGTTCTATGTGCCTTCCCCAAGCAAGGAAACTGAAATCCTGTGGATGTCATCATGTTTATGCTTTAGTGTTATTTGTTCTACATTTTATATTTATTTGGCTGATAATTGTTAAGGGGGTACCCAGCACCTAGGGGAAGTAACTCTGTAAAAATCATCTAAACATTTTAATCAAGTATCATTTTTGTCTCGCCTGCGACGAAAGTCGCTGAAGGCGAGACATAGCAGTCCAAATTCCATTGTCGTCAGTGGCGTCCACACTTTTTCAAACTCCCATAGATTTGTCAAATCTTTATGGATATATGTGAAAATTGCTCAGCAGCTTCTTTATGTTCAAAATGTTTCATCCATATTGAAATTTTGAAGAAATTAATTTTATTTTTCTGTATTTTGATGGATAACTGGACTTAGTCTGAATTTTGCTTGATTTTTGGTTAACCCTGAGGTTAAGTTTTTTCCTTGTCAAATCTTTATAGATAATGATGAAACTTACTGAAAAGCTTCTCTATGGGATATTGATATCATCCAGAGTTAAATTTTCGAAAACAATAATTTTAATTTTTCCGTTTTCTGGCAGTAAATTGGTTAAAGTTTTCTAAATTGGTACAGCTTTGTCAAATCTTATTAGATGTGGTCAAAAGTAGTTCAAATGCAGCTATATATTGAAAACATATCCTCAGGATAAAATTTTGAAATTTTTATTTCTCAGTTTTACATATTTTGACTGATTATTGGAACTCGCTTTTTTTAGGTTTTGGTTAACCCTGAGGTAAAGTTTTTTTCAAAGTTTAATATCTTTGTCAAATCTATAAAGATAATGATGAAACTTGCTGTAAAGATGGGATATTGATAACATCCAGATTTTAATTTAAAAATAAATATTTATTTTTGCACATTTTGATGAATAATTGGACTTAGTTTTTTTCATTGAATCAGCTTACACTATTTTTTCATTGAATCAGCTTACACTTTTTTTTCAAATTGGTAAAGCTTTGTCAAATACTATCAGATATTGGGGAAAGTGGCTCAAGTGCTTCTCTACATTAAAAATATATCCTTCAGAATTAAATTTCAAAATTTTCCCCGAAATTTTACATATTTTGACTGATAATTGTTTTTTTTTCAAAATTTTGGTTAACCCTCAGGTTAAAATTTTTTTAATTTCAATAGCTTTGTAAAATCACTATGGATATTTATGAATCTTACCAGGGAGCTTCCCTTGAGCATATTTATATCATACAGACTTAAATTTCAAAATTAAAAAAAAATAATATAGAATACTTCATATACTGGCAATTTTTAGAGCAGGCGAGACACCAAGTTCCGATGGAACCCTTCAAATTTTATATTAAAATTAATGCATCTCAGTGATCAAAATTTATGAAGATGATATTGAAATAATTCCAGAGAAAGGTGTGGTTCAAATTTCTTGAAATTTTCATGTTTTCCTCCTTTAATCAAAGTAAATGTCTAGAAATTTAAACAAGTGGAATTTTTTTTCGTGATGGTGTTGGGTACCCCCTTAAATTTGACCATCATCATATTTTATTTTAGTGGCAATTTACAACTTGCCTTAGGGTGTGGATATTTGTCTATTTTTCAAGCCCTTAAGGCATCATAGACAATCATACCTCATTTCTTGAGATAATAGTAGCATCTGTTGCAGTTTGTCTCCACTTCCCTGACATGGCTTCAATATATCTGTAAAAAGCTAGAAGGGAAGATTAAAAATTACTGTTTATAAACAATAATGCAGTAGAAGGACAGTCATTTTTTCAATATTAATTGAATGTAATTAATAATTTCTGACTAAATTTTTGCTTATCATTGATGAGCAAGTTTACTATATTTATTTCACAGTGATACAAACTTAATTTACTATAGAGATAACTAAGTCCATGGGAAATTGTCCATTTCTTGGTCATGGTTGTGTATTATAAATTAACAGGAAATCAATTTACAGATAAAGCAGGTTGTTTATCTCACCTGGAACTGTTCCATCCACTGACCACTTGTACCTGTCTGTGTATTGGCTCTTACTAATACATGCCTTAGCATGCACCTGTTAATTACAGTATCCTTTGATCTTAGTCTTAACTGTCACCTCCAATATGTTCCTTAGCTGAAATTATGTTTTATGAGTGTTTTCTTTTCATTTTGTTGCCTTTTTATGGAAAAGATTGTAAAAAGGGTTTAATTGAAACATAATTGAAAAGGTTTATACACTGGTTCACATTTGACTCTTTGAAGAGAAAAGATAGGTAATTGTAGGTAATTGATATGGACAAAATAAGCCTTAGATTGTCTTTGATGTGCACTTAATACAGTCATTATATTAATCTTATCTTCCTGGTTACCCTTGTCAAATCCATGGAGAGAGTAACTTCCCCTTACATAACTTGAAAAGAAGAGTAGTTGCCCTTTGACTGGATTGATTGAAATTAAAATTCTGAAATATTTTTCTCACAGTGGTATTGTACACCTTTGTACCTGTTAGATAATGCATCACATTTTGTTAGTATCTGACAAATTCATTCATCTTTATAATTACAATGATGATAAAAATACCACATCTTTGATTGTCTTTGTGTATTGGGTGACAACAATACCACCTTCTTTGTTGTCTTTGTGTATTAGGTGACAGAGTTGCATGTTCTAACAACATTTATGAATAACTTGGAATTTTGGGGTTTATTTTATTCATTGTTTTCAGTTTTCTAACAGTATCTATTAAGTTTAACAGATTGAGAAGTTTTCTTTGTGAACTTTTTCTGGGTGGCACAGGTGAGGTACAAACAGGTATAAGATTCTATTTCAGGTATTTTTCCTGGAATCCCAAATTCACGGATATTATTTATTTATTCTATTTTTTGAAATACATCGAGTTGTAATTTAAGCCAACAGTGCTTTTGTTTGTTTGGGTTTGTTCGCCACTTTTAACAATATTTTAACAATACAAATAGCGGAAGAACACATTGTGCCAGTAGAGAACCAACTTTAAAAAGGAAACCTTATCACATGTTCTGATGTGAAATGCTAAAGTGATTTAAAAAATAAAAAGGTATGGAGTAAATGTCAGAGAGACTGCACTCCAACCACAAGAAAAATGAAGGGAATTTACAAATCAGGGGTCCCCACGAGGCCTTCAACAACCCACAAATAAAATACAGTGCATATGTCTGTACAGATAAGGTAGACCACTCTCCTTCCTGGCCCTCAATACAACTGAATGTTGCCAGTGGAAGTCATACAGTTTGCTATTGCAGTGATAAATACCATATTCAAGCTTATATGTGTCCTCCCTCAGGGTTATTGATAGTAAAAGACTGTGGTGTAAACCCTTCAACTGCTATTGGTCTTTCCAGTAACTGGTAATTTTGACTTTTAATTTTTTTTTATTTAATACTGTCTTAAAACTATGAGATCTTGAACACTGGCTGTAAATTTCTAGATTTTCACAATTTAAATATTTTCATATCTTTATCCTCAACTAAAAATTTGTCTGATTGAGAAAAAACCAAGAATCTGAGAAAATCAGTTTGATGTATTTATATGGAACTAAGGTCGGATTTTTATGTTTTCTGGATAACTTGAGTTAAATAACTGGCATAACATATCATAAGGTAGTATGATTTACTGTTGATTAATCCACTTAAGATGAATACAATGTAATATGAATAATATATTGCATCCCATATGTCTTGACTGGAAAGAGTCAATCATTATAGGTATGTTGTCCTACTATACAAACAGTGAACTAGCAGTTAGCTCTTATTTCTTAATTTGTTGACGAATCTTGGTCCCTGAGATTTTCCACAAGTATTGAAAGCTCAAATTTAGTCAGGGGTTTTCCAAGGAATAATTTTTTCCATTAGTGCTTTTTTGGTTGTCACTCTAAATATAGTCCATATCCTGGCCACTTAACATTGACATTGAGATGTATTGATTACAAAAGTAGAAGATAAGAGTTACAAGAGGATCCTTTTGAATGTTTTGAGCACGAGGAAGGAAATTATAAAATGCAGTTACCTCTCTAATTTATGAATAAGTATAACATACTTAGGACAGAGACCTGTAGAGCCATCCAATATCTACTTTCTTCCTGGTTTTAAAGTGCAGCAATGTCACAAGAATGAATCTGATTGTGGCACTCACCAGACTTGAGCTTGCTGCTACATCTTCTGGTAACTCTACTTTCAGTCTCAGATCAAGTATTAATATGTCAGCAAAGTTGAACATTAGAACTGAGAACTGCAATATCTGCCTACTTTGTCACATTTCATAGAAACAAAATATTATATGTGAGCCCATTTTTGTTATTTTTATATAGTACACCACGATGGAAGGGGAAGTGCTAAGAAACACCTTACCTTACTCATATGTGTAGTCTAATGTTAAGTTTCTTTTGTTTGATCTATTTATTTTGGCTCATATATTTTTGGAATTTTCAGTTTGAATTTCATCCATTACATTCTTCTTTGAACTAGCCAAATGAAAAAAATATGCCTTTTAAAAACATTTTTAAATTTTCATGGGTATATATTTTGGTAAATGCTTGAATGTGCATATTCTTAACCAGTATATAATATAAGTTCTGACTGGTGCCTAAAGACATACTTTCAATAAGGGAATGTAAACCTATCTTATAAAATAAACAAACAACTTGTTATACATACTAATTAGTGATTGGATTGAGGAAGTGTTTGACATTCCAAACCAATTACTTCTTTCCCTGTAGAAATCATTTTCTGCTGGGTTGCAGGTTATTTCATCTGGTACCAGTTAGTTTGTGCACTCTTTAATGTTTGAGTTTTTGTAATGGTTATTTTGTTCTCATGAAATATTCTTTTTTGGATTTCTTTGTCTGTATATTTGTGTTACTTTATATTGGTTTTGCTTGTGACTGAGGTCACCTGATTTCATTACTGGGTGTTCATTAAGTTACCAAGATTTCCTAGTTTCAATTGTACAATAGGCAAAAAAAATATAAATACCCAGGAATTTCTGCTATCTTTAAACACTAGACCTCGTTTTAACATAAAAAATTGATACCCCAGTATTTGACCTGAATATGATGGAAGAAATGGCTGTATCATTACAAGTACATGGTACTGTTATGTCATTAGTACTCTGTTGTACAGGCTGGCTGGCGTCCCTCCTTCTTTAGCTCAGGATGTTGTTAAAGTCGAATAAATGTCAAATGAGTTTGATCAGTTCAAAATTTGACTTGGCACAAACTGGAATTTATAGCCTGATAAATCTATGAAATTAGACACCTTCCTCAAATTATTTCTATATCTAATGAGAAGATGGAATAAAAACAAAGCCGATCAACCTGGCATGTGTCCATACAGAGGTCATCTAATTAATACCAGTCTAGACCTTATTTCCATCTCTTGAGGACAGTAATTAGGTTATATGATGTTCTCTTCTTCTGGTTGGTCACTTCATGTTAACACTGTAGTTGAATGAACGGTCATTTAATATGTACATGTCACTGTATATAGAAGATTAAGTACACTTTTTGGGACCTTCCACATAGATAATTATTTTCTAATAGCTAGGCATTACAATTAAGTTGATAATTACTTATTTCAGTCCTTTCATTGTCATCTCATTTTGGTGCAGTTTAAGTCTCTGAAAGTCTTGTCTTCACTAATTCTAATGCATTTTTGATACCTGAACAAGTAGCTGATTTGCCTCTGTGACATAATATTCAAGTATCTGGTTGTTGTGTGATACCCTTCTTGTTTTAGCTTGTTGTATCTTGTGTTATGGAGAAGTCACCCCAAATGAAAATATTGCTAAAAGAAATTGCCACTGAATAGAATAGAAAATAATAGAATAGAATATTTTTATTGATATAAAATCCAAACTAGAGGCCACCCCATAGATGCATCAGGTCAAATTTCTGATCATTTTATCAAGCCATTTCAAGTTATTTTTAAAGATCAGCAACAAGAACTGCCTGTGGCATCCATGTAAGTGGACAGACTGGGAGAATACATGTATATGCAAACTTATTAGAAGCAATTCAGCTGGGTCTGGAAAAGTTCCTGTTCATTTAGCACATTGATTTCAGAGGAGAGGATTAAAATGCAAAGGTCACCAGATGAATGACATTAGACACCAAGTGTTGTCAAAAGCTCACATGGGCTTTGACCAGGTGATATAAGAAGCCACAGAAGGCAAGATAGTGCAGTTAAAGACAACATAGATCACCAACCAGACCTGGGTGCCAAGAGTATAACTCAACACTATGTCAATAACCATGTCACTAAGTATTAATGTATTATGTCCCTGTTGTATCAGAAAGCCATAAAGCTTTACCAGTCTTCCTGAAAGCTAGAATTTTTTGCCTGTCCTTCGGTCAGGCCAGCAAAGGAAAACTGCCTGACCAAACAAATTTGTGCCTGACCGAAATTTTTGAAAGAAAACAACGATTTGACCAATCTGCTTTCGACACCTAACGCACAGGAAGGGAGATAAATACCCAATATAACCACAACTTTGATACATGTAGAAGCTACATTTATCACTTTTCCATAGATTTAAAATTAAAAAAATTAAATTAACTGTGTTTAAAAATTTTAATTTTATTGATTAGCTGATAAACCTTAAGTTTAATTTCAAATTCAAATAGAAAATGAATGAAAAATAAAGAAATATTTATTTTATTATTGCAAACCCTAAATTTAGTTTAGTTAAAGGCCGGTACTTTTTTTCCGGTACTTTATTAACTGTTCACTTTTGATTGTTAAGAAAAAAAGCATGCCACTAGCGGGGAAAGAGGAGAACAGCTATTTTTGGAATTGATAAATCCAAGTGGAAACAAACTAAAATGGTTATATGAAAACTTAAGTTTAGCCTAATTTGATCGATAATAAAAGTGGTTCGTTTACACTGATCACCGGTAACTCTGCAGGGCTCAAGCTACTTTGAATTTAGAGGGAGAAGTGACTTCTCCCTGAGAGACTGAGAGGGAGAAGTGGTGGGAGTTTAGGGAGAAGTGAAAAAAGAAAAAATGTAAGCGCTACGCGAGGGTTTTTATAAAAGTTTACTTTCATAAAGTAAAAGTATTATAAGATATTAAAAAATACATGGGATAGTGTTTGTTTATAAAAAATTTCTTTTTTTGAACCTTTCCCGTACTTAAAGTTTTTTTAGGAATGAATAATCTTTTTTATGTAATTGTTTTCTTTTGTTGGAAACAAGCTGGAAGAAAAGCTACATTTCTCTCTTTTCCATGCATTTGGTATAAAAAAAATTGTAATATATGTATACTTTATATTTTATTTTAATTTTATTGGTTAGTTGCTGGTATACCTAAGTTTTATTTTGAAATTAAATTATTTAAACTTTAAACAATTCTCAATAATACAATACTTGAAAAAATTGTTTGAAAGCAAGATAAAAGAAAGGGAATAAAAAAAAAAAAATAAAGAGATATTTATTTTATTATTATAAATCCTAAACTTCGTTCATTTAAAAGCCGGTACTTTTTTCTTGCACTTTATTAACTGTTCACCTTTGAATGTAGAGCAACTGACTGCCATGTGCGGTGGCCGAAGAGAACGGCTGTGTTATTGGAACTAAGCTTTCAGAAACATAAAATCCAAGCTGAAACAAACTAAATTGGTGA
>JAULBM010000031.1:2371194-2381299 GCA_032357055.1 Geukensia granosissima | reverse complement strand
CTAGCATGTTATAATCCAGCTCAGCATGTCGGTCTAGTACAAAGCATGGTCCATTCATCATCATCAGTCATTAATATGCTCTTGTCCAGAATATGTATGAAAAATTTATGGAATGTTTACATTTTTACTTCATTGGATCACTCAAGATTTAACAGGCATCAATTGATAACTCTTTCACTGCTGAAGCAGGTTTATTGAAGTAACATAGCGATTTTAAAAAAGATTTCTTTTTTTCAGTGTTAGCAGAGAGAGATGCTATGGCACAGGCAGTCAGTCCATTCATTGTTCATCTATATTACTCACTACAGTCGGAGCAGAATATTTATCTGGTATTGTACTTGTATACATTTATATGCTACAGTGTGCATGGATTGTTACCATTTCTAGTTTAGGTTGATTTTGATGCTTTGTATTGTAGTTGACTGTGTATTCAAAATATAGTGGACAGATGTTATTTGTATAGATTGCAAAATTTGCAGGTCTCTAGTGCATGTAGGGTAAATTTTGTTTTAGTGAGGTAATCCATGTGATATTTAAAAAACATCCACACTTATAGTCAAATCTCCATAGGTTAAAGTAGAAGGGACTGATGAAAATACTTGATTTATTCGATGATAAACACAATGGAGGCCAAATTTGTTTTTTCAATGCAAGAAGGGATCTTGCATTGAAGAAACATAAGCATATTCCATATTCTTTCTTTTAAATGTTGTTTATGATGCACTTGGCTTTCAGCATTTATCAGTAAACTTTTACAATATTCATCCTCTCTTCTGAAACCACTTGGTGAAATGGAATCAAGCTTGATAGAAAACAAATACGGAAAGTCCTTTACAGGGTTTGCTCATTTTCTCCTGATTAGATGAAAAACATGGAAGATTCCTGTTTCTGATTGGCTGAAATATAAAAAAAACTTCTCCTCTGAAACTGCTTGTCTTAATGGAACAATATCTTACAGGAAGCATCTATGCAATGTCCTTTTTAAAGTTTGCTTATTTTGTTCTGATCAGGCAAAAAACATGAGCATTCCTTATTTCTGATTGGCTTATACATTTTAATCTTGGAAACTGCTTGGCGAAATGAATTGATATATATGATATGCAGCATCTATATAAAGTCCTGTATAAAATTTCTTTGTTTTATCTTGATCAAACTTAAAACATGACAGCCTTTGACCATTCTTGGTTCTGATTGGCTGAAACATAAAAAAACATTTTCTCCCTTAAACTGCTTGGCAGAACTAGAATATTGAAAGGAAGCCCCTTTTCAAGGACTTTAATGAAGTTTCCTCAATCATTCTGATTAGACAAAACACTAGTGTCTATAAATGGTTCTTGATTCTGATTGGCTGATACCTGAATATATGTTCTCTGCTGAAACTGCTTGGCCATGAAGAACAGTATTTGACAGAAAGCATCTGTACATGATTTTCTGATCTTAAAAAAAATCTGTGAAACTGAGAAACTGCCCATCTAATATTTGACAGGAAAAATCTATGTTAGATCAAAGATGCCTCCTTAGTTTTAATATATGTTTCCCTTGTATCCTTCTGTCATTATTGCAGTATTTCATATATTCATAAATTTACAGGTAATGGAGTATCTGATTGGTGGGGACGTAAAAAGTTTACTAGGAATCTATGGCTTCTTTGATGAGGACATGGCAATGTTGTATGCAGCAGAAGTAACAATGGCATTAGAGTATCTCAACTCACGGGGAATAGTACATAGGTATTTTAACTGCATTTACTAGTTGATTCCAGCTTTCATTACAAATACTAAACAAACAGTGTTTATCATTTAACAACATATTAAAAGTCCATAACACCACATTATTTTTTCCTCAAATGTTAAAATCGAAAATTACAAATGGTAAGTTACTGGGTAGAGAAACCAAATGTTTGGTGAGCAAACTTGTATTTGATTAAAGTAAATCAGTTAATTTATTTATTGCTAAATCATTAAACTAAAAAAAATCTGTTAAATAGAGAACATACATTGGTATCCATTGATTAATGTATTTTCTACAATTGATATAGTTAAACATTCAATTGAGGCTTATCTGTTGAGATTGTAGAACATAAAATTATCAATGGTTTTACAATGAAAGATTTTGTTTCTCTGGTTCTAAAATAGGTTTGCCATTTTAAGTTCAAATACTGTAGGAAACTTCCAGCCAAATAGTAAGGTTGTCAAACTCTCCTATACTGCATTTAATGTTGATAATCATTGCACACAAGATTGATAATCACTTGTAAAACCCAGTCAAAGGCATGAAAATCACATAGCTATAAGAGAATATATGGTTCCTGCATGTTTGAGCATATTGTAAAATCAGTATTGCAACGTTTTTATTATTGCAAAAATTGCGACAGGGTAAAAACAGCAATAATAAAACTTTCATTTCTGATTTTGTCAGTTGTAATCCACTACAGGTTTAAAAAAGTCACAATAATATAACTGGCATTTTACCTAAAGTAAACAAATCGCAGCAATAAATGCATGCAACAATTTTACAGTATTCAGAGTTATAATTTTTATGTTTTTTTATAAAAGTATTAGGGTATCTCAGGTATGATTTGAAGAAAAAAAATTGTGACTGTGGGGACATGGCAAATAATACTTCATTTTTTTTTTAAATTCTGCCACTGTCTGCAGTAATGTTTCAATCTCATGTCCTGTCTTGAATATGAATATGCATGAAATATTTGCTGCTGGACTTTAAGCAACAGTTACTCAATATCGACATTATTTTTAGCATCCAAAGCAAAATTGCATAATTTTGAAAATTAAACAATATTCAATTTCTGTGACTGTAAAATCCTGAAACTGAAAAAAGGTTTGAAGATCTTATTACAATTTCTTTTCTTGGTTTTATGTGATGTGATTGTTATACTGTTCTGATTTTTTTTACTAGTCCACCTACAATTCAGCCAGTCAATTGATAATTGTTGATACCAGTAAACCTAAGTAAAAAAAGGATCTGCTTAATAGAACCAGACAAATGTACATGTACACTACAGAAATGCAGAAAATCTTTTTGAATCATGCTGGTATCCTCAAAATCTTGTGTTAATTTTTTTGAATTAGTCTAAATTATTGTCTCAGTTAATAATAATATCCTTTTCTCACCCTTTTGTACTTAATTTCTCAAACTTACACTTCTAACAAAATTTTTTTTTTCAATTCTGCCACTGTCTGCAGTAATATTTCAATCTCATGTCTTGTCTTGAATATGAATATGCATGAAATATTTGCTGTTGGACTTTAAGCAACAATTACTTAATATCAACATTGTTTTCAGCATTCCAATCAAAATTGCATGTTTTTGAATATTTCACAATTGCCAATCTCTGTGACTGTTAAAATCCTGAAACTGATAAAAAGGTTTGAAGATTTAATTACAATTTTTGGTCGATTATTTGTTTCATGGTTTTAAGGACCTGATTGTTATGTACTACTCCACCTTAAAATCAGTCAGTCTGTAGATAATTGGTGATACCAGTAAACCTAAATAAAAAAAAGCATCTGCTTAATAAAACCAGACAAAAGTACATGTACACTACAGAAATGCTGAAAAACATTTTGAATCATGCTGGTATCCTTAAAATCCGGTGTTAATTTTTTTTTATAATTAAGCTGAAAAATTTTTCTCAGTTAATAATGATCTCCTTTTCTCACCACTATGTACTTTATTTCTCAAACTTACACTGACAGAAAACCACTATTATCCTTGAAGGATATTGAATGTTATGAGTAAAGATTCTTTGAGAAAATGGTGAGATTTTTACATTGGTTTACATATATCAACATTTGTTTTTGTCTCGCCTGTGACGAACTCCCGAAAGCAAGACATAGGTGTTACTTTCCAGTGGCAAAGGCAGCATTAGTTTTTTTTGAAAGCTCAAGATCTCTGAAATTTTAAATGCTAGGATGACCTAAGTTAGTGTGCTTATTGTTAGTGATATGAAATTATTGACCAACCACATGACATTGGTCCTTGACCTACTTTGCATGGTTCAGTGACTCTTAAAACTCCAGCGTAAAGTTTTCATGCTTAGGTCAGTTTCTCAGTAACTATATAAGATAGGTCAGCAATTGGGTATGCTTATACATTATTAAGTGTACATGTCATTCTTCTTCATGTCTTTTGTCCTTGACCTCATTTTCACTGTTCATTGACAGTCTTCCTAAAAGCTAGAATTTTGTGCCTGTCCTTTGGTCAGGCCAGCTAAGGAAAACTGCCTGACCAAACAAATTTTTTGCCTGACCGAAATTTTGGAAAGAAAACAACAATTTGACCAATCTGCTTTCGACACCTAACGCACAGGAAGGGAGATAAATACCCAATATAACCACAACTTGGATAGATGCTACATTTATCACTTTTCCATATATTTAAAATTAAAAAAATAAAATTAACTGTGTTTAATTTTAATTTTATTGATTAGCTGATAAACCTCAAGTTTAATTTCAAATTCAAATAAGAAATATTTATTTTATTATTGCAAACCCTAAATTTAGTTTAGTTAAAGGCCGGTACTTTATTAACTGTTCACCTTTGATTGTTAAGAAAAAAAGCATGCCACTAGCGGGGAAAGAGGAGAACGGCTATTTTTGGAATTAATAATTCCAAGTGGAAACAAACTAAAATAGTTATATGAAAACTTAAGTTTAGCCTAAATTGATCGATAGTGGTTCGTTTACACTGATCACCGGTAACTGACGAAAAACAAATAGATATGGCGGTCTGAACGGGCCGAGCTTATGAGTGTTATTCATCTTAAACACTTTCCAGGCAAATATCTTATTTAAAATAAAGGTAAACTAACAAAATTCTGCCCCGATTGGTTGAATTTACGAATGTTCTCCACAGACTCGAGAAAATGAGCGACTTTACAAATTCACAGTGTGACTTCTCAAATTTCAAATCCAGATCACCATCAATTTAATTACCTGTCCTTTGGTCAGGCATGAAATTTGAAATTGCCGGTCCGACAAGATTTTTGCCGGACGGGTCCGGCGGACCGGGACATTTCGGGAAGACTGCTTTACCTGCATGCACAACTGAAATGCTGGCAAAAGGAAACTGTACCAAAACTCAACAAAGAAGACTGCAAAATAAACAAACTAAATAAAATAAGAAAAATAAACAGGTGAAAAGTACAAAATATACTAACAAAAAATGTTTCAGAAAAACATACCTTTATAACACAAACATACCTGAACACCATGTGTATCACCTGGTCATACAAGTTCTCCAAACCAGTTTTATTTCAGTACATTCCTGTTATGATTTTTTTTTTCAATTTTGGCTTCTCCTAACATTTTTAGCTCATGTGGCCAAAGGCCATGTGAGCTATTGCCGTCACTTGGCATCCGTCGTCATTATCTGTCGTCGTTGTTAACTTTTAGAAAAAAATCTTCTCCACGGAAACTACTGAATGGATTTAGATGAAACTTTGTATAATTGTTCCTTAGTGTATTCTGCACAAAGTTTATGCTTAGATTTTTGATTCGTTGAAAAACATGGCTGCCGTTACTAAAAATAGAACATAGGGGTCTTACCATATATTTTCACTTATACCTCAAAAACTGTAAAGTTTATCCTAATTCTGACAAAGGGTAAAAGTGCCCAGCATGATGAAATCTGTCTGTGGTGAAAATTTTGTGGAACTTCTGAATGGATTTAGATGCAACATGGTATGATTGTTTCTTGGGGTATCTGCACAAAGTGTAAATACAAGGTTGTTTGAGACAGGTGAGTGATTAAAGGCTCCTAGTAGCCTCTAGTTCTCTCTTGGGCCGAATTGTCCAATCACTAAAATATTTGTGTTGTGTTTGTCTGCTTGTAATGGTGGCTTTGTTCAGTACCCAGTGCCTATGTAGACAATTCTGAATAATAAGATTTTATAATAATAATTTTCTTTAGTGTTTCATTTTCCATGACATCTGGGGTAATCTTTGTTGATATATTTTGCCCCATGGTCAAGCACACTTGAATGCTGTGCAACTACTGCAGGTCGCCATGACTGTCGCAAATTAACATGTGCTTGACTTTGCTTCTTCAATGGTGCACATAATGCTTTGAAAGTTCACCTCTAATTATTACAGTTCTTACACAATGAGGTCCACAGGGCACAATAGAGATGTCATACAACAAAAGGATTAATTTTCTACCTCTAGGACACTTGTTGACAACATGTAATTCTTTAGGGGACACATATGTCCACTTTTTCTTCCAATTTTAACAAATAATCAGTCAAAATTTTATTAACTTGCTTTCAAGGCCAAATTGAAATTTTTATCTGTTTTTGAGGGGCTTTTATCAAAACTTTTAGGAGTCGATCATCATTTATATTCTATTTAATTTACTGTCTTTAAAGTAATATCAAAAAGAAGGACTTCAGGTCAAATTATATCAATATTTGATACTGACCATTAAAAACATGGGGGTTGTTTTACTTTTATATATATATAAGTTTTTAAAGTTTACTAAACTAGTGCTGATGATGCTCAATTTTTTTCACTGAAATTTAGATTTTACTGTATACAGTTGAAACTTTTTACCTTCCTTATAAAATCATATCAAATCTACTACTTTCAACATTTTTCTTCAAACTATTGATGGTGTTTACATTAAAACCAGTTTTTTATGACTGAAAATTGTCTAACATTGGTTAAACAAATATGTGGTCTTATCTATGTGTGTCCAGTATAGACAGGTTTCTAGCTAAGGTTATTTTACAAAAGTAAAAAAATAACAGGCTCATGTTTTTTAGAACAAATGCCAGCTCATCATTTTTTGGAATCTTAAAATCACTGGCACTTTGCAATATAAAGTAGAGTCATGGATATTTTTAACTGTTAATTCCATCTGGCCATAATTATTTGTGTTGGTTTTTGTGTTTTTTTGTCGATGATAGTATTTTATATTTTTACCAGGAAAAGATTTTTTTTTTGGTATTGCCTAACACATAAATCTATCAAATAATTATATTACCTTGTATTACATGGAGAAATCAATATTATTTATTGGTATTGATTTTTTATGACAATTTGTGAGGAAATTTGATGTATAGAATTATATTTATGTCAAGAAAATAACTTTGATGAACAGAAATAATTGAATTAGAACATGATAAATGGTCATAAAATAATAAAAAATAATTACTTTTCTTTTTAATTCAGGTTTTAAAACCTGTTTTTAGATTTGTTTAATAATTATATTTGTCAGAGGTTGGACTTTTAATATATGGTGCTTTTGAATTTATTGTCATTGATAAAGTACAAAAAAAATTCATTATATTGCAATAGTTTTTCAAATGACAATTTTTTAAATGATAGTTGAGCAAATGTCTTTGAATTGATTTTGAATTGTCGTATGTTATTATTGATAAAAATCTATATATGTTTGTATTAATGATTGATTTGTAACATTAAAAAACTAATGACAATTGTAACACATGTAAATAGTATTTAAATATTTTCTTCATAATTTCTAAAATTTTATGAAATCACCATACAAATAAAGCTTGGTTTAAGACAGTTGAGTTACTTCCCTTTCAATCAAGTTATTTCCCTTATTTCCAAAATTTTGTTCAAATTTTAAATTGCTTTATATTTATGTTAGGCGTTTAGGTTCCTGTGTGTTACAATACTAAATTTGATGAAGAATATTTAAAGGTGCTTTGGTATCTTGGCCAGTGTGTTTATTGTCAAGATTCTTGGGAACTTATTAATTTGTTTACAATTTTAGATCAGTAAATCTCTTCAGATATTTCAGGTTCATTGAAACTGACCACTAGTGACCAGTGATGATTGATTTGGCCACAGACAACAATTATTTTAATCCCCTGTAGTCTCACTGACCCTGTGTATTGCATGGTCAATCTAATTACCTTATCAGTGGGGTATAATTAAATGCTTCTCTGGTCAAAATACCTTTGACTTGACCACTGGTCACTACAAAACTGACCATTCTATTTAATTTTAGTTATGATGACAGCATATTTGGACCTTGACTGATTTCTCTTTAAAACATTTTAATGTTGATAACTTAAAGCTTTATTCAAAAGAGACCCACATAGCAATGTCACAATTACAACTATAGAACCATTGACAAAAGGATAAAACTTGAGTTACTTCCCCCTTAAATGAGCTTCTATCACCAACAGGTTAATATTGTTAGAAAATTACAATAGAATTTTTTTTCCTTATGGTACAATGTATAACAAGTTGCTTGCTTTAAAAAAAAGACCATGAACTTAACAGATAAACTTTTTATTCATAAAATTTTATAAAATTGTTACTTTGTAAGTTGGAAATGTTTCTGACAAAAGAATGACCACAACAGAGTTCTGACAGGTATAAATGACTTTAAAAACATGTAAGGATATGGTAAAATGATGAAAAGGACTCAACCCATTCCTCGTTTACAATTTCTATCAAATCTCTTATTAATTTATCTCCATACATTTCATCAGGTACATCACTGGCCAAAACACATGTAAATATTCCAAATTTACAGACAATGCCAAACAACAATGATTATATGCCAAAATGAGTGCAGCCCCTTTACACTGTTGGTAACTGCATCAATTTATATATAAGTATGAAGATAAAACTGAACAACAAATAAAATATATTCCAACACATATTATATAAATTAGATTCTAAGCATGTGTATATGTTTTACTGCCCCATACAGTCCTTAGACTCCTTTCCTAACACCCTTGTAGACACATTACACCAGAAGATATCCAACCCAAAACAAGGGGATAGTGAAGTTAATAGTGATGCAGTTATAAGGGGATGCCCTGCTTTGTAGTGCTCTTTATTTTTTAGATTGATTTTACTGTTTATCTGTTTTTGTATTTGATAAATGATATCTGTATCATCTAAACCAATAAGAAAGGATGATTTTATTGATGGTCAGAGTTTGATGTATTGGAGGAGGAAGTGGTCACTAATGAAGAAATAAATCCAATGCTATCTGCAGTTATTGCTACCATCATAGAGTTTTTATAGCTTATAATAAGAGTTTGTCTTTGATGTCTGATAAGATGGTATGGTCAGAAGTAAACAGGTATACAATAGTTGACAAAACCTATTTTCAACATGATTGGTTTAGGAATCAGATTATAGAATAAGGAATTGATTTGAAGGGTTGTAGACAGTTCATCAACTTTATTGCAAATATAAAGTAATGTTTGTTGGAAATTAACTCCTCTCTCAGTTTTTCTGTACAGATGAATAAACTGATGTAAATTTCCTAGAGATGAGACTGGGGTTGTTCAGTTATATAAAATGTTTTATCAGATATGGAGGTGAAATAAGGAAATCCCATTGGTCAATCGACTTCATATAAGTATTTAGATACAGTGCCCTTGAGTTACCTGCCCCTACTATATTTATTTATATATATGCACATTACAATGCAGTGTTAGTTGTCCATTTTTATAGTCTGTAATTGAATGTTTCAGTGGTCAAATACACAATTTGATACTGAAAACTTACCAGGTCATTAATCATGTACACAAGTGGTTTGGTTTTATATTGCTTAATCCAACAATTCTGTAAACTGACACAATAAATATAACTGATATTGTTCTTCTTAAATAAAAAATAGAAAGTTTAGGAGTTTTTATTAGTCAGTATTGATATAAACTATAGAAACAATACATATTGTATTGTATAACTGACGAGTCTGATCTCCAGGTTATTAAATTTCAATCTCTAACAAACTGGACACCAGGGATCACTCCAGCTTTTCATGATGATGGACCCTGGGGTCCAGGGGGGCAAAGCCCCCCGGCACGAAAACGATTTTCAGCATTTTTAAGGCACCAAATTGTTTATAAAAATGATCATATAACCCACTTATCTGTGTGGTGGACTCACATCTCCAACCCGACATTGTTTTGCGTACTACACTTATTATTAGTTTTGTAGAAACAATGTTTCGATTTTCTTTGGGTTTCTTTGGGTTTATTACCCGGGTAAAATCTCATCAGGGGTGAACTTAAATAATATTATAGTTCTAGTTTTACTTAATTATTTATTACGGTTTCTTTTCATGTATATTAACTACTTTATTCTTATTA